>JAQZBX010018891.1:0-34220 GCA_029593785.1 Cabassous unicinctus
GCCCCCAACCAACACCCTAAACCAGTGACCCTTCCTTGTCATTTTGCCATAAGAGCATTCCCAACTCTGTACTTTCAGCCTCATACCCACGAATCCCGTTTTCACCTGGTCCCTCTCCCAAACCTTCCCCCAGTATCCTGGACCTTCTAACCCACCCTTCCCAATCTACCCACCTGCCAACCCTGCACCACCTAACCTTTAATATCACTACCCTCTTGTCCTATCCCTTCAATAGGCAACTATACTCTATCACATTACCATAGATTACATCCGTATTGGTGATGGCTCAGAACCTTCGCTTCTCTTTCTAGTTCTTGTAAACCTATCTTATAAACAATAGCTCACTGAGACTGCTCAATTCCCTTAATTCATATCAGTGAGGTCATGTACTGTCCATCCTTCAATGCCTGGCTTAAAGGATGAATAGCTGACCTTTATGAACTGAAGCCCATGCCTACTCTTAATTACTGTCCCATCAAAGATAAATATATGACAAAATCTTGAAATCAAGTCAAAAATCACAGACATTATAAATCACTATATTTTGATTTCATAGACAGAAAGCGACTTCATCATTTTAAATTGAATTTCTGGTGTTGGACGCATATGGTAGAAACATAATTAAATAATCTAAAGACTATATAAAATTTGTATATTTGTTTGCTAGTGTTTCTGTTTAAACTTATGAATCTATTTGATACAATTTAACATCACTAGTAGCTTATTGAAATCAGAACCATATGAATTTGCTGATTTAAAAAAATGTTTCATACAGAGTTATCAAACCTCCTCTTTATAGGAATTTCCCATATTTGACCAAATCAATCCAATCATTTTGCCAAGATTCACCAGAATGTATAAGTGTCTATATTTAATATAAAATCCTAAAAGTGTGACACAGAAAAATGACTTCATTTATTATTCATGTGCCTTGAATTTCTTCCTAGTATAAGCAGCTGCCTTTTGAACTACTTAAAAGCCAAATAGGGCAGAAACTAAACAAAGTCCTGAGGATTCAGCTTTTGAAAAACTTCTTACATCATTACAATTATGGTCAGTAAAAAAGGAAAATGAACCCTGCTGAACTGCTCATGAAATATTACTTAAGAAAGTGTGAACATTTCTAAAATGGTGTTATATATGTGTATATATGTGTGTGTGTCTATATATATACATATAAATACCAAATCTTTTATATACTGTTTGTTCTTTAATAATAATGTCCTTCTTGGATTCCTCTTAAATTATGTATAAAATGTATTGTGAATTTAATAAATATATGGCCAAAATAGTGGAAATTATAAATTTTAAATCAATAGAGATAGCATAAAGAAATAATTAGTCATGCTTTAGCTTTATAACCTGAACATGAAAGTTTATCCCACTCCCTGACATTACATTTTTGACATTTAAGTTATAACTATGATTATAACATGAGTAACAATATTTCTATGAACTTGTAATTAAAAAAAAAATTAACTGGGTATGCATTTACTGATTTTAATTATTCCTTTAATGTATTTATTAAAGTTTCACAGAAAGCAATGTTGCATTAACATTCTATTCATTCTCTCATTTTAAATCTCTTTTCCATTCATAATGCAAATATAAATTCCAAAAGTGAATAAAAATATTGTGTTTCCCTTCATTTTGTTAATTCAGGTTATTACATCAATTAATTTTCTTATGTTCAACCACTTTTGCATACCTGGATTAATTTAACCTCACAATATTTATTTAATATTTATTAAATTATTATTATTTAATAATTTATTAAATATTCCATTTAACCTCACAATATTTCTGTGAAGATTTCCTGCCTTTGGTTTCTTCCTCATTATGGTATCCCTCCCTGGGGAGTTATATGGGAGTAAATCCAGAAGAAAGGTTCATTACAGAAAAGACTATTTTGCATTTAGGTGTCCAGGAAGCAGAAACTGGGTTGAATGATCACATCCATCATTTGCCAACAGTTCTACCATGATATCTCTTCCTTATCCTCCTTGGCGCCATTTCATATTCTGCACAACTTAGTGGCTTGAGTTTTGTTCTGGGTCTCTGGGGGTTTGATTCCTTATGACTCAATATGTATGGGGCTGTAAATTAATGCTGTGATGTCTCTTTAACTAAATCTTCATGGGTATTGTCCTAGGCCATGCTAACTCAGCAAGACTCCAAAGTTGCATGGGACCAAGTGAGGGGTAGAAGTACTGAATGGCAGTCCAGAACAGAAATTTCCTACCTATTATTGGAAATCTTTCTTTTTTTCCTTTGATTGAGCATGTGTGGATTCCTTCTCCGGTTTCAATTAACTTCCAGTATTCTTAGAAGGTGGGATTTGTCCTTTATTAGTTGATTGTATGGAGAGAATTTCCTACTATACATAGAGTTTTGAATAACAAAGAATGAACTGAGCTCAAAATTTTTAACTTACAAATGGGATGCTATTCAATATTATGAGCTATGGTTTGCAATATACTCTTTTTCCCTTTTTCCCTGTGTTTCTTTTATTTTTTTAATATAGTTTTTGTTTTTTAAGATACTTATGTTACATAAATGTTACATAAAAAACAAAGAGGATTCTCATATGCCCTGCTCCCTACCTCTCTGAAAGTTCCTCATGTTAACAACATCTTACATTAGTGTGGTACATTCATTACAATTGTTTAAAACATTTTGGAGCATTGCCACTAAGCATGGATTGAAGTTTACATTGTAGATTACACTCTCTCTGGCACAGTTTTTTAAGTTAGGCAAGATATATAATGGGCGATATCTGTCAGAGCAATGTCATTAAGGACAATTCCCAAGTCTAGAAAATGTTCCCATATTATACCTGTTTTTCTTCTCCCTGCCCTGAGAACCTCCAAGGACCACTGCCTCCACATCAATGATATAAGTTCTTATATTGCTAGAATCAAAATAAGTCTATAGCAGAAACCAGAAAGCCTTCTTTGGTCCATAGTTCATTCCCCAATCCTGAGGATTCTGGGATGGTGATTCCTGCTCCACCTATAATTGAAAGGGAGCTTCGATCGCATAAGACAGATGGATAGGGCTCACTTGCAGCTCTATATTCTCTTGGTTCCTTGGGATGGTCGTTGTCCATCATAATCTCCTTGGTAATTGTCCTAGGTGAGTCCAAAGAACTGGAGAGAAGGTTTTGCCACTCTGTTGACATTCATGGCCCAGAAGGTTTATGGACAGGCCAAGGAGTTAAGTATCTTGGACACACACCTATCAACTATAGTACTAATTAGTGGTTCAAATAGATGGGTCAGAAGAGCGATGTGTAGGGTAAACACAACTGAGTCCAGCCTTGTCACACTTGGAAGCATAAATTCCAAAGTAGGGTACCTTGGCAAGACACCAACCTCTGAGCTATCTGCCCAGAATATAGTGTCTGGATGTCTCCAGAGTCCTCAGGAGCCCTGCTGTTTGAGGTATTATTTACTTTGACATTCAATGAGATCTTGCTGAGACATGCATAATTGCAACCTCTGGAAAGAATTCCCAAAAACTTTGAAGTCTCTTAGCCATATAAACTCACTTGTCTTCATCTTTTCTCCTTTTTGGTCAAGCCCTTTCTCCAACTGCATTGCTAGTTGGTGGTTAGTAGTAATCCCTCAGTGCCAGGGATACTCATCCCTGGGAATCATGTCTCACACTGGGGCAAAAGTAATGCATTTATCTGCTGATTTCAGCTTAGAGAGAAGTCACATTTGAGCAACAAGGAAAATCTCAGGAGACAACTTTTAGGCACCCTATAATACTAAACTAAGCTTTAATTTCAAAATAAAGTTTCATAAGTATAGTCATCAATATCAAGGGTCCATGAATGGACCATCCCCTTTCCCTTGTCATTGCCTCTCTATTCAGGGGATTCTTGTTTTACCGTTAGAGAATGTGGCAGAGCTGTGCAGGATGGGAATCTGATATTCTTTCAGTTATTGTGTGAGTCTCCAACCACTGTGATAATGCCCCATGAACACTTGAACACATTTTCATGTCTTATATATATGTCTCAGGTTAACCTCCCCTATATATCTCGCACCAGTGACACCCCACACCAATGATCATTCCGTCATAGTTGTAAATAATATGTGATCCAAAACTTCTTAAAAAATGAAGCCAACAAAATAGCCAAACACAATTAATAAGAAAATGAAATAATAATGATAGTTTTAAAAATAAAAAATGAAATACAAAATTTAAAAAATTTGTAGTACTAAAAAATAATGAGAAAATATTTTTAAAATCATTTTGACATTACATCTTTCATTACTATAAGAAATAGTAATCTTGTATGTACAGTGATACTTTCTTCTGTTTATTTCCCTAGTGTCTTACATTTTCATTTTGTCTTCAAAGAAGGTTCAAAAAAGTCACCTACAGAATATAGGGGATTCCCATGTATCCAACATCCTCCCCGTTTTCCCCATTTCCTTATTAATAACATTTCTTATGTGGATTATACATTTGGTTATAGTTGATGCACAAATATTAAAAAATAGCTACTAACTGTTGTCAATTGTTTATATTATGGTTTAGATTTGGGGGCATACACTTTTATAAATTTTGATGAAATTTAATATGCTTGTATCCATCATTGGAAGATCATGTAGAATACCTCCATCACCCCCAAAATACCCCATTCCATCTATTTTATTCCTTCATTCCCCTCCTCTCAGGGCCCACAGCAACCACCAGGCTTCACTCCTTGAAGAAAAAAACTTCACAGTTGCTTGCAACAATATTGAGGGCTTGACATACTGGTTGGTCCTCCTCTATTAGGTACTGCTTTTGCCTTTGAGAGACTCCCATCCCTCTATTTGAGAACATAGCAGAACTCCCTAGGATGGGAGTCTAACAACTTCCTGCTCATTATGTGGGTCTCCAGATAAAACAAAATATGACAAGATGAACACTCCCACACTCCCTAGAAACCTGCCCAGTTTTGCCCATTTCCAAATGCCCCCACTATCAACACCTTAAAATAGTAACCCTCACCTGCCATATTGCCAAAAACATTCCTAATGTTGTCGTTTCAACCATAAACCCACAAATCTCCAGTGTTCAGCTGATCCCTTCCCCAACCCTCCCCCCAGTTCCATGGACTGTCCAATCCACTCTTCCCAAACTAGCCCCCAGACAAACCAGCAATGCCCATCCCAATAATATCATTGCACCACTGTCATGTCCCTCCACTGCGAAACCACACACTTACACATTTTCATAGATTTTGCCCATATGGGTGTTGGCTCACAACTTTCTTCTCCATTTCTATCTCCTGTAATCCTAGCTTCCAGACTCTAGCTCTGTGAGTTTGCTCAATTTGCTTAATTCATATCAGTGAGGTCATGTAATATTTGTCCTCACTGCCTGGCTTACTTCACTCAACATAATGTCTTCAAGATTCATTTATATTATCCCATGTGTTAATACTGCATTTTTTTTTACAGCTGAGTAATATTCCTGTATACCACAATTGGTTTATGCATTCATTTGTTGATGGGCATTTGGGTTGTTTCAAAATTTTGCCAATAGTGAATAATGCTGCTATGAAAATTAGTGTGCATATCTTTGCTTTCAATACTTCTGGGTATATATCCAGCAGTGGAATTGCTGGATCATATGGCAGTTCTACTTAGCTTCCCTAGGAACCACCAAACTGTCCTCCACAATGACTTCACCATTGTGCATTCCCACCAGCATTGGATGCAGGTTCCTTTTACTCCACATCCTCTCCAACACTTGTAGCCCTGTGTTTTTTAAATAACCACCAGTCTAATGGGTGTAAGATCATCTCTCATAATAATTTTGATTCAAATTTCCCTAATATCTAGTGAAGTAGAGCATCTTTTCAGGTACTTTTTGTCATTTGTCATTCTTCTTTGGAGATGAGTTTATATAAATCACTTGCCCATTTTTTAAATGGATCCTTTGTCTTTTTCCTTTTGAGGTGTAGGATTTCATAATATATGCTGGATATTAGGCCCCTATCAAATATATGGTTACCAAATATTATTTCCCATTAAGTAGGATGCCTTTTCACTTTCCTGACAAACTCATTTGAGGTGCAAACATTTTAATTTTGAGGAGGTCCCATTTATCAAATTTTTCTTTCATTACTCATGTTTTGAGTGTAAAGTTCATGAAACCATTACCTAATACAAGATCCTGTAAATGCTTCCCTACATTATTGTCCAAGGTCTTTATGGTCTTGGCTCTTATATTTAGATCTTTGATCCACTTTGAGTTAATTTTGTAGAGGGAGTGACATGGTGTTCCTCTCTCATTCTTTTGTATAAGGATATCCAGTTTTCCACACACCATTTATTGAAGTGGCCATCCCCTCCCAGGTGAATGGGCTTGGTGGTTTTGTTTAATATCAGTTGGCTATACATGCAAGGTTCTATATCAGAACTCTCAATTAGTTTCCATTGGTCAGTATGACTATTCTTGTGCCAATACCATGCCATTTTTACCACTGTAGCTTTGTAGCATGTTTTAAAGTCAGGTAGTATGAATCCTCCAATTTCATTTTTCTTTTTCAATAAGCTTTTGTCTATTCAGGGCCTCCTGCTCTTCCCAATAAATTTCATAGTTGTCATGTCCAATTCAGTAAAAAATGTGGTGGTAATTTTCATTGGGATTGCATTAAATCAGTAAATAAGTTGGTGTAGGATAGACATCTTAATGTTGTTTTTTCTTCCAATTCATGAACAGGGAATATTCTTCCATTTATTTAGGTCTTCATTGATTTGTTTTAACAGTGTCATGTAGTTTTTTGTGTACAAGTCATTTGTATTTTTAGTTAAATATATTCCAAGGTATTTGATTCTTTTAGTTTCTATTGTAAATGGGATTTTTTTCTTGATTTCCTCTTCAGAATGATAATTATTTTTGTACAGAAAAGCTACTGATTTTTGCACATTAATCTTATAACCTACCACTGTACTGAACTCATTTATAAGCTCTAGAGGCTTAGATGAAGATTTCTCAGGGCTTTTGAAGTATAGGATCATGTCATCTGCAACTAGTGAAATTTTTACCTTTTCCTATGCAATTTGGATGCATTTTATATCTTTTTTTTTTTTTTTTGCCTGAGTGCTTGAGCAAGTACTTCTAAAACCTTGATAAATAAGAGTAGTAAAAGTGGGCATCCGTGTCTTGTTCTAGATCTTAGAAGGAAAGATTTTATGATTTCACCATAGAATATAATGTTAGATGTGGGCTTTTCATATATACCTTTTGTCATGTTGAGGATGTTTCATTCTCTTCCTATCTTTTGAACTGTTTTTATAAGGAAAGGTTGCTGTATTTTGTTGAATGCTTTTTCTGCATCTATACAGACGATCATGTGATTTTTTTCTTTCAATCTGTCTATGTGGTGTATTACATTGATTGATTTTCTTATGTCGAAACATCCTTGCATAACAGGGATGAAACCCACTTTGTCATTGTGTATAATTCATTTCATGTGTTGTTGAATACGATTAGCAAGTATTTTGTTGAGGAGTTTAGCAACTAGGGTCATTATAGAGATTGGCTTAGAGCTTTCTTTCTCATGGTGCCTTTTTTTTTTTGTATTTGGTTTTAGTGTGACATTGGCATTGTAGAATGAGATAGGCAATGTTCCATCCACTTCTATTATTTGGGAGAGTTTAAGCAGGATTCGTGTTAGTTCCTTCTGGAATATTTGTAGAATTCACCTGTAATGTCATCAGGTCCTGGTCTTTCCTTAGTTGGGAAGTTTTTGATAACCTACTCAATCTTATTACTGGTGATTGGTTCATTTATTTCTTCTTTCACCAATGTAGGTTGTTGTGTGTGTTTCTAGGAATTTGTCCATTTCCTCTAAATTATCCATCTTGTTGGCATACAATTTTCCAAATTATCCTCTTATGACACTATTTATTTCACTGGGGACAGTGCTGATATCCCCTTCTTAGTTTATGTATTTGCAGATTCTCTTTTTTTTTTCGTTGTTAGTCTAGCTAAGGGCTTGTCAGTTTTATTGATCTTCTCAAAGGACCAATTTTTGGTTTTATTTGTTTTTTCTAATGCTTTCTTATTTTCATTTTCATTTAGCTCTGCTTTAATATTTGATATTTCTTTCCTTCTATTTCCTTTGGGGTTAATTTTTTTTCCTAGATCCTCCAGATGTGCAGTTGGGTTTTTAATTTTAGCTCTTCCTTCATTCTTTTTAAATTTTTTATTTTTTAAAAGATATTTAGATTACATAAAAGTTACTCAAAATATATGGGTATTACCATATGCCCCACCTCCCACACTTTCCACAACCTCCCATATAAACACCCTTCATTAGTGTGGCACATTAGTTTCAATTAATAAACACATCCTGGGGCTTTGCCATTAAGGATGGACCATAGTTCACATTGTAGACCACACTTTCTGCAACACAGTTCTGCATGTGATATGATGGTATAAAATGGCATATATCTGTCATTGCTATGTCACTCAGGACAATTCCCAAGTCCCAAAAATGCCCCTATATTACAACTGATTTTCCCTCTCACTGTCCCCAGAGACTCCATTGGCCACTTGCTCCACCTCAGTGTTGCAATTTCTTCCATTACTTGAATCAAAATATGTCTATAGTAGAATACAATCAAATCCACTCTAGGTCATAGCTCTTCCCCCCATCCTGAGGAGTCTGGGATGGTGATGTCCACTTCACCTCCAATTGAGAGGGGGCTTATGTCCATGGGGAAGATGGATGGGATTATCATGCCTGAAGCTGCAGACTCTCTCCATTCCCAGGAATGGCCGCTATCCATCATCATCTCCCTGCCAGTTGTCCTGGGTGAGTCCAATGAGCTGTGGAGTAGGAGTTGCTGTTCCATCGAGGTTCTGGAGTTCTACAAACTCCAGCACCAACTATAAGATTGAATAGAAGTGATAGATAAGCCATGTTCAGGTAAGACATATTTGAGTCCAAATCTGTCACACTCTGGAGCACAAACTCCAAAGTAGGGCCCACTGGCAAAGCACCAAACTCTGGAGCTATCTGCCCTGAAATAGGATGTGGATGTCTCCAGAGCCATCAGGAGCCCCACTATTTGGGATGACATCCACTTTGGAATTCTGTGAGATCTTACTGAGATGTGTGTAAGCGTTACCTCTGGAATGAACTAGCCACTCATTTTGAAGTCACTTTGCCATATAAACTCATTTGTCTTTACTTTTCCCCCTTTTATTCAAGGTCTTTTTCCAGTCACATTGCCAGTTGGCGCTTGGAAGCAATCCCTTGGTGCCAGGGAGGCCCATCCCTGGGAGTCATGTCCCACACTGGGAGGAAGGTAATGCATTCATATGCTGAGTTTGACTTAGAGAACGACCACATTTGAGCAACAAGGAGGCTCTCAGGAGGCAACCCTTAGGCACCCCGTAACAATAGGCTACGTTTCAATGCCAAGAGCAAAGGCTCCTAAGGCTAGTCATTAATATCAAGGGCCCATCAATGGATCATCCTCCTTCACCAGTCACTGCCCCTGAACTTGGGGGACTGTTGCTGCTCCCTTAAAGAATGTGGCAGAGCTCTCCAGGATGAAAATTCAGTTTTATCTCATTTATTGAGTGATTCTCTACCCACTGTGACAATGCCCCATGAACATTTGAACATTTTTATATACCTTATATTTATGTTCAGGTGAACTTCCTCCCATGCATCCCCCATCCCTGACACACCACACCAATGATCCTTCCCTGCCCCTGTTGTAACCCTTCTGTGATCCAAAGCTTCTTCAAAGATGAAGCCATTACAATAGCTGAATACAATTAATAGGAAAATGAAATAATAATGATGTTTAAATGTAAGAGTTAAAATACATAATTTTTTTTAAAAAAACTAAAAATACAATAAAATTAAAAGATTGCGATATTAAAAAAATGAAAAATATATAATTTTTTTTTTAGCTTTTGCCTTTTATCACTGCATTGTCTGGTGTATAGTCTGTACCATGGCACTTTCCCCCTCTCATTTCCTAGTGTCTCACTATTTTTTATTTGTTGCCAAAGAAGTTTTAGGTCACAGCAGACATACACAGAATAGAGGAGTCTCTCACATAGCGAACATCCTCCCTCCTTTCTCCCCCCTATATTATTACCTTTTTATATGTGGATAATAGCATTGTTATAACTGATATTCAAATAGTGGAACATTGCTACCAAACCTTGTCAATGTTTTATAGTATGATTTACATTTTAGATCATACACTTTTATAAATTTTGATGATCTTTACCATGTCCTGTGTAAATCACAGTATGGTAATTAAGAACATTTCCATTGACCACTAAATATCCCCTATTTGATCAATTCTCTTCTACCCATCCCATTTCACCAGGGCCCATGATGATCCCATGGATTGACTCGTTAGATGAGAACATTCATAGTTATATCAATAAGAGGTATTGACACATTGGTTGGTCCTCCCCTATTAGTAACCACCCTTGCTCTTAAGAGACTCCTGCCTGTCTATTTCAGAACAAATTGTTCCTCCCAATGATGGGAGTCCAACCCTTTTCCCTCCTTATGTGGGGCTCCACCCACTGAAACAACATGTTAGGAGAGGATGAACACTCACACAATATCTAGAAAACTGCTCCAGGTGTGCCTTGTCATGAATGGGCTCCCAATCAACACCCTAAACCAGTGACCCTTCCTTGGCATATTTCCATAAAGGCATTCCCATCTCTGTACTTTCAACCTCACATACACATATCTCCAGTGTTCACCTGGTCCATCTCACAACCCTCCCCCCAGTACCCTGGAGCTTCTAGCCCACCCTTCCCAATCTACCCACCTGTCAACCCTGCACCACCAAACCCAATAATATTACTACCCTCCTGTAATATCCCTTCAATATTCAACTACACTCTTTCAATTTACCTAAGATTATATCCATATGGGTGATGGCTCTCAACCTTCTCTTCTCTGTTTCTTGTAAACCTATCTCACAGACAATAGCTGTCTGAACCTGCTCAATTCCCTTAATTCATATCAGTGAGGTCATGCACTATTCATCCTTCAATGCCTGGCTTCTTTCACTCAACATAGAGACTTCAAGATTCATCCATGTTATGCCATGTGTTAGCACTTTATTCCTTCTTACAGCTGAGTAACATTCCATTGTATGTATGTACCACATTTTCTATATCCATTCATTTGTTAATGGGCACTTGCGTTGATTCCAACTTTGGCAATAGTGAAAAATGCCACTATGAACATTGGTGAACATATATCTTCGTGTCATTGCTTTCAATTCTTCAGGGAATATACCCAGCAGTGGAATCGCTGGATCATAAGAAAGTTCTCTTGTTAGTTTTTTGAGGAAATGCCAAACTGTTCTCCATAGTGGCTGGATAATTCTACAATCCCACCAACAGTGGATGAGAGTTCCCATTCCTCCACATCCTCTCCAACACTTATAGTCTGCTGTTTTTTTAATAACTGCCATTCTAATGGGTGAAAATTTTTATCTCATTGAAGTTTTGATTTTCATTTCCTAATAGCTAGTGATGTGGAGCATCTTCTCATGTGTTTTTTAGCCATCTGTATTTCTTTCTTGGAGAAGTGCCATTTCAGGCCACTTGCCCATTTTTTAAATGGGTTATTTGTCTTTTTATTTTTGAGGTGTAGACTTTCTTTATATACGCAGGATATTAGGCTCCAAAAGATATATGGCTGCAAATATTTTCTCCCATTGTGTAGACTGCATTTTTACTTTCTTGATAACATCCTTTGAGGTGCAGAAGATTTTACTTTTGAGGATATCCCATTTATCTATTTTTTATTTTGATGCTCATGCTTTGGGTGTGAAGTTTATGAAACCATTTCCTATTACAAGGTCCTGTAGATGCTTCCCTACATCATCTTCCAAGGTCTTTATATTCTTGGATCTTATATTTAGATTTTTGTTCCATGTTGGGTTGATTATTTTGTAAGGTATGAAATAGTGTTCCTCTCTTATTCTTTTGAATATGAATATCCAATTCTCCATGCAACATTTGTTGAAGAGACCATTTTCTCCACACTGAGTGGGCTTGGTGGCATTGTCATATATCAGATGACTGTATATGTAAGGATCTATATCAGAACTCTCAATTTGGTTCCACTGGTTGGTATGTCTATCCTTGTGCCAATACCATGCGATTTTAACCACTGTAGCTTTGTAGTATTTTTTAAAGTCAGATTTATACTGTTTGGGGTATACCTCCAACATAATTTTTCTTTTTCAATATGTCTTTGGCCATTTTCAGCCTCTTACCCTTCCAAATAAATTTTGTAGTTAGTTTTTCCCATTCAATAAAAAATTCAGTGTTGATTTTTATTGGGATTGCATTAAATCTGTAGATTAGTTTGTGTAGGATACACATCTTGATGATGTTTATTCTTCCTATCCATGAACAGGGAGCATTCTTCCATTTATTTAAGTCTACTTTGATTTCGTTTAACAGTATTGTGTAGTTTTCTCTATTTGTCCTTTACATCCTTATTTAAATTTATTCCTAGGTATTTGATTCTTTTAGTTAGTATTGGAAAAGGTATTTTTTTCTTGATTTCCTCCTCAGATTGCTCATTATTGGTGTACAAAAATGCTACTGATTTTTGAGCATTGATCATATAGCCTGCAACTTTACTGAACTCCTTTAAAAGTTCTAAAAGCTTTGTTGTAGATTTCTCAGGGCTTTCTCTATATACAATCATGTCTTCTGCAAATAGTGAAATTTTTACTTCTTCCTTCCCAATTTGAATGCCTTTTATACCTTTTTCTTGCCTGACTGCTGTAGCAAGTACTTCTAAGACAGTGTTCGATAGGAGTGTTGATAGTGGGAATCCTTGACTTGTTCCCGATCTTAGTGGGAAAGATTTTAGGATTTCCCCATTGAAGATGATGTTATGTGTGTGTTTTTCATACATACCCTTTATCATGCTAACAAAATTTCCTTCTATTGCTATCTATTGCAGTGTTTTTTTTCAGGAAAGATTGCTGTATTTTGTCAAATGCTTTTTTTGCTTCTATAGAGGTGATCATGTGATTTTTTTCTCTTAATCTGTTTATGTGGTGTACTACATTGATTGATTTCCTTATGTTGAACCATCCTTGCATACCTGGGATGAAACCCACTTGATCATGTTGTATAAATTTTTTTTATATGTGGTTGAATATGATTAACAAGTAGTTTGTTGAGGATTTTAGCATCTGTGTTCTTTAGAGAGATTAGTCTGTAATTTTCCTATCTTGTGGCATCTTTGTTTAGCTTTGGTATTAGGGTAAATTTGGCATCATAGGAGGAGTTAGGCAATGTTCCTTCTACTTCTATTTTTTTGAAAAACTTACTCAAGATTTGTTTTAGCTCTTTCTGGAATGTTTGGTAGAATTCACATGTGAAGTCATATGGTCCTGGGCTCTTATAAGTTGGGAGGTTTTTGATGACTGAGTCTATCTCTTTACCTGTAATTGCACTATTGTGTTCATCAATTTCTTCTTTCATCAATGTAGACTGCTTGTGATTTTCTAGGAATTTGTCCATTTCCTCTAAATTATCATTCTTATTGGTGTATAATTTTTCAAAGTATCCTCTTATGATACTCTTTATTTCTGTGTGATCAGTGGTGATATCCCCTTCCTCATTTCTTATTTTATGTATTTGCATCTGCTCTCTCTTTTTTTCTTTGTTAGCCTGCCTAAGAATTTGTCAATTTTATTGATCTTCTTGAAGAACCAGCTTTTGATTTTGTTTATTTTTTCTAGTCCTTTCTCATTTTCTATTTCATTTAGTTCTGCTATAATTTTAGCCATTTCCTTCTTTCTACTTCCTTTGGGGTTAGTTTATTGTTTTTCCAATTCCTCCAGGTGTGCTGTTCAGTCTTCAATTTTAGCTTTTTCTTCTTTTTTAATATATATATTTATGGCTCTGAATTTCCCTCTCTGTACAGCTTTGGCTGCATCCCATTAGTTTTGATATCTTGTGTTATCATTTTCATTCCTTTCAAGGTAGTTACTGATTTCTATTGAGCTTTCCTCCTTGACCCACTTTTTGTCCAAGAATGTGTTGTTTAACTTCCATATCTTTGTGCCTAATCTGGTTCTCTGGCTCTTACTGATTTCCAATTTCATTCCATTGTGGTCAGAGAAATTACTTTATACAATCTCAATCTTTCTGAATTCATTGAGAGTTGTCTGTGGCCTAGCATGTCATCTGTCTTGTAGTATGATCCATGTGTACTTGAGAAGAATGTATATCCCACTGTATTTGGGTGAGGCATTCTGTATATGCCTAATAGGTCCAGATCCTAAGGTGGATTTCTTATGGACAACATAAAGATGGCTAATATTTCTTCATCCATTCTATCAATCTGTGTCTCTTGACTGGTGAGCTTAATCCATTAACATTCAGTGTTATTACTGTCAAGGAATTTCTTACATCAGTCATATTTTCTTTGGGTTTATATATGTCATACCTTCTTTCAATTTCTCTTTTTCCTTTTATTTGTTCTTACACTCTGTTCCAACTCCCTCTTTTGATTTTTCCTTGCAACCTACAGAAGTCCCTTCAGTATTTCTTGATAGGCAGGCTTCTTATTGATATACTCTATTAATTTCTGTTTATCTGTGAATATTATGAGCTCTCCATCAGTTTTGAATGCCAACTTTGCTGGATAGAGACTTCTTGGCTGTAAGTTTTTTCTTTAAGTACCTTGGCAATGTCATACCACTGCCTTCTTGCCTCCGTGGTTTCAGAAGAGAAATCAACACTTAATTTTATTGAGTGTCCATTGTAAGTCATGGTCTCCTTTCTCTTTCTGCCTTTAGTATATTCTCTTTGTCTTGAGCATTGGACATTTTGACAAATATATGTCTTGGAGTAGGCCTGTTGGGATTTATAGTGTTTGGGGTGTGCTGTACTTCCTGGATATGTACATCCATCTCTTTCAATAAGGTTGGGAAGTTTTCAGCCATTATTTCCTTCTAAAATCCTTCTGTTCCCTGTCCCTTCTCTTCTCCCTCTGGGATGACTATAATGCATATATTTGTGCATTTTGTGTTGGCTTTTATATCCCTAAATCCCTGCCAGATTTTTTCTATCTTTTCATCTATCTGTTCTACTATCTGTTTGATTTCAGTTGTACTGTCCTCCACATCACTAATTCTTTATTCTGCCTGCTCAGATCTGCTGTTATGTGATTCTTGTATCTTTTTGATTTCTTTGATTGTGCCATTCATCATCATCATATCCATTATCTTTTTATGTATGTTTACAATTTCTTCAGTATATTCTCCCAGTGTCTTCTTAATATCCTTAATCTCTTCCTTCACTTCATTAAGTTGGTCGATGATATTTGTTTGGACATCTTTGATTAGCTGTTCAATGTTCTGCATCTCTTCCTGATTTTTAGTTTTTCATTGGACTGGTCCATGTCTTCCTGTTTCTTAGTATGTTTTGTAATTTTTTATTGCCCTCTTATCATCTTTTTATCTTGATGGGTTTATTTAGTTGATTAGTTTTTCTCTCTGATCTAGAGTTTTATTTAGCTGCTGATTTTGTGTGTGTTAAGTTTTCTCTTTAACACTTTGCTCTTCTTGTTCTATTTCCTTGCTGTTTTCTTTGTTCCGATTTTATCTTGAGCAATCTATCTGCCTGCACAGCTTCTTCCTGATCAATGATCCAAAGGCTCCCACTCCGTGGGCTCCCAGAACATCTCACTCAGGCAGCATCTTGTCCCCAATCAGCCATGTTTTGCAAGAGTTGGTTAGGACCCACTTTAATTGATGCCATCTTACCTCTCATCTGTAAGATTTTTTCATGTGCTTTTTGGCCATTTGTATTTCCTGTTTGGAGAAATGTCTATTTAAATATTTTGCACATATTTTAATTGAATTGCTTGCTGTTTTATTGTTGAGTTGTATTTTCACTTCATATAGAATGGAAATCAAACCCTTATCAGATATCTAGTTTCCAAATATTTTTTCCCATTGAGTGGGGGCTACCTTTTCATCTTCTTGATGGACTCCTTTGAAACAGAAGTGTTTAAGTTGGAGGAGGTCCCATTTATCCATGTTTTCTTTCATTGTTTGTGCTTTCCGTGTAAGGTTTAAGAATCCACCACCTTCCACTAGGTCTTGAAGATGTTCCCCTCTATTTTTTCTGAGGGCTTTATTGTACTTGCTTTTTTATTTAGGTATTTGACCCATTTTCAGTTAATTTTTGTATAACGTGTGAGATAGGGGTCTTCTTTCTTTCTTTTGACTATGGATATCCAATTCTCCCAGCACCATTTGTTGAATAAACTGTTCTTTCCAAGCTGGGTGGATTTGACAGGCTTGTCAAAAATTACTTCACCAAAGATGTAAGGGTCTGTTTCTGAACCATCAATTTGGTTCCATTGTTCTATGTGTCTATCTTTATGCCAGTACCATGCTGTTTTTACCACTGTCACTAGGTTATATAACTTAAACTCCAAAGTGAGAGTCCTCCAACTTCACTTATCTTTTTAAGATGTTTCTGTCTATTTGAGGCTTCTTACCCTTCCAGGTAAATTAGAAAATTGTGTTTTCCATTTGTTTAAAAAATGCTGGTTGAATTTTTATTGGGATTGCACTGAATCTATTTATCAATTTGGGTAGAATTGACATCTTAGTGATATTTAGTTTTCCAATCCATGAGCATGGAATGTTCTTCCAATTACTTAGGTCTTTTTAGAATTTCTTTTTGCAATGCCTTATAATTTTCTGAATACAAGTGCTTTACATACTTGGTTAAGTTTATTCCTAAACATCTGATTCTTTTAGTTTCTACTGTAAATGGTATTTTTTCCCTGACTTCCTCCTCAGATTGTGCATTACTAGTGTATAGAAACATCACTGATTTTTGTGTATTGATCTTATGTCCTAACACTCTACTGAAATCATTTATTAGCTCTAGCAGTTCTGTTGCAGATTTTTAAGGAATTTCTAGATATACAATCACATCATCTGCGAATAAAATTTTAATTCTTTCTTTCCCATTTGGATGCCTTTTACTTCTTTTTCTTGCCTGATTGCTCTACCTAGAACTTCTAGCACTATATTGAACAACAGTGGTGACAAGTGGCATCCTTGTCTTGTCCCTGATCACAATGAAAAAGCTTTTAGTCTTTCACCATTGAGTACAATGTTAGCTGTGGGTTTTTCATATATGGTCTTTATCATGGTGAGAAAGTTTCCTTCAATTCCTATTTTTTTGTAGTATTTTTTATTAAGAAACAATGCTGTATTTTGTCAAATGCCTTTTCCGTGTCAATTGATAAGATCATGTGACTTTTCTTCTTTGATTTATTAATGTGGTATATTATGCTGTTTGATTTTTTGTGTGTTGAAACAGCCTTTCATGCCTGATATAATACCCAGTTGACCATGATGAATAATTCTTTTAACCTGTTATTGGATTCAGTTAGCAAGTATTTTATTGAGGATTTTTGCATCTGTATTCATTATAGAAATGGGTCTGTAATTTTCCTTTTTTTGTAATGTCTTTATCTGGCTTTGGTATTATGGTGATACTTGCTTCGAGAATGAATTCAGTAGTGTTCCTTCTTCTTCAAATTTTTGGAAGAGTTTGAGAAAGATTTGTATTAAATCTTCTTTGATTGCTTGGTAGAACTCACCTATGAAACTATCTGCTCCTGGGCTTTTCACTTTGCCAAGCTGTTTGATGAAAATTTCAATCTCTTTACTTATGATTGGTTTGTTATGGTCTTCTATTTCTTCTAGGGTCAGTGTAGGTTGTTTGTATGTTCGAAGGAATTTTTCCATTTCATCTATATTGTCTAGCTTTTTGGCATAAAGTTGTTTATAGTATCCTCTTATTATCTCTCTTATTTCTGTTGGGTCAGTAGTAACGTTCCCATTTTCATTATTTATTTCATTTATTTGCATCTTTTCTCTGTTTTTCTTAGTCATGCTGTGCAGGGTTTGTCAATTTTGTTAATCTTCTCGAAGCACCAACTTTTGGTTTTGTTAATTATCTCTATTTTTGTTTTTTGTTGTTGTTCTCAATCTCATTTATTTCTGCTCCGATCTTTGTTATTTCATTCCTTCTACTTGATTTGGGATTAGTTTGCTGTTCTTTTTCTAGTTCCCCCAGCTGTTTAGATAGGTCATTGATTTTAGCTTTTTCTTCTTTTTTAATGTAAGCATTGAGGGCTATAAATTTTCCTCTCAACACTGCCTTCACTTAATCCCATAAGTTCTGGGATGTTGTATTCTCATTGTCTTTTGTTTCAAGATATTTATTGATTTCTCTTGAGATTTCTTCTTTGACCCACTGATTATTTAAGAGTGTGTTGTTTAATCCCCATATATATGTGAATTTTCCCTTTTTCTGCCACCTGTTGATTTCCAACTTTATTCCATTATGTTCAGAGAAACTGCCTTGTACAATTTTAATTTTGCTGAATTTATTGAGATCTTGTTTTTGACCCAACATATGGTCTATTCTGGAGAAATATCCATGAACACTTGAAAAGGAAGTATATTCTGCAGTTATGGGGTGCAATGTTCTGTATATGTCTTTTAGGTTTAGTCCATTTATCATATTATTCAAGCTCTCTGTTTCTTTATTGATCCTCTGTCCAGATGTTCTATCCAATGCTGAGAGTGGTGTATTGAAGTCTCCAACTATTGTTGTAGAGATGTCTATTTCTCCCTTCAGTTTTGCCAGTGTTTGCCTCATGTAACTTGGGGCATCCTGGTTAGGTGCATATACATTTACGATCATTATTTCTTCCTGTTGAATCATTCTTTTTATTAATATGTAATGTCCTTCCTTGTGTCTAATAACAGTTTTGCTTTTAAAGTTCATATTATCTGATATAAGTATAACAACCCCAGCTTTTTTTTTTTTTTTTTTTTTTTTTTTTGGTTGCTGCATGCACTTAATCTTATTGGGTATCCCTTATAGGTTATGCATTGCCTTTCTCTTGCTGCTTAAGAATCTCTTTGCTTTGGCATTTGACATTCTGGTTAGTATGTGTCTCAGAGTTGTTCTATTAGGATTTATTTGGATGGGAGTACGTTGTGCTTCTTGGACATGGATATTTATGTCTTTCAAAGGGGTTGGGAAATTTTCTACCATTATTTCTTCAAATATTCCTTTTGTACCTTTTACGTTTTATTTTCCTTCTGGGACACCCACGACATGTATATTTGCACATCTCTTGTTGTCATTTATTTCCCTGAGACCCTGTTCAATTTTTGCTATTCTTTTCTTCATCTGTTCTTTTGTATGTTCACTTTCAGAGGTCATGTTTTGGAGCTCACCAATCTTTTCTTCTGCTTACTCAAATCTGCTGTTATATGCTTCCGGTGTACTTTTAATTTCATTTATTGCAACTTTCATTCCCATAAGGTCTGCTATTTTTCTATGTATGCTTTCAAATTCTTCTTTGTGCTCATCCAATGTCTTCTTAATATCCTTAATAACTTTAGCCATCTCATTGAATTTATTAAGATTTGTCTGAACATCTATGATTAATTATCTCAATTCCTTTACGTCATTTTCATGCTTCTCTTATTCCTTTAGCTGGGCTATATCTTCCTGTCTCTTGGCATGGCTTGAATTTTTTTATGGTGTTTTCACAACTTGCTTGCTAGATGTATGTATTCTGGGTGCAGTTTCTCCCTTTAGTTTAGGGATTTTTTGTCTTTTCTCCCTTGCTGGTTGTGTAGTAGGAGCGAAAGATGTAGTTGGTGCTGTAAGCTATGGAAGCTGAAGCTGCCCACATTGCTCCAGGAATAGATGAAGCTTCTCTTACATTTCTCCACTGTCAGGGGTAGGGAGAGAGCTGCAACCATGTGTAGTAATCCAAGTTAGGCAGGACAAGACTGTCTGTAGTTGCCCAGAGAGACTGATAAAGCTTCACACCACATCCTTCCCTACCTTGGGCTTGGATGGAGGTATAGTTGTGGGCAAAAATCTATGCCATGTGGGTCCAAAATGACCACAGTTACTCAGGTAAACTGACATAGCACCAGACCCCCACCCTGTGTGGTGGAATTGACCCTTTCGAGTGCCTAACAATCTAATCCATGTGGGCTGAATATGCCTGCAGTTGTGCTGAGCTTATAATGGAGTGCTGTCCCTTCTACACTTTAGGGGTGGAAAAGGAACCACCGATGTCCCACAGTTCAGTCCCTGTAGGCTGAAAGTACCCACCATTGCCCAGAAGGCCTGAGGAAGCACCAACCCCCTCCAATCCTGTTGGGTGGTGGGGGTGGTTTCATAGGCATCCAACAGTCCAGTTCCTGCAGGCCAAAAATCTGCCATTGCACAGAAAGGCTGTGGAAACACCAGCCTTCTCTTTTCCTATTGGGGGGTGAGGGTGGATCCACAAGTACTCACCTGTCCAGGCTTTGTGGGCTAAAAGCAGCTGTACTTACCCAGAGAGACTGGGCAAACACAGTCCATCTCTCATCTTATTGGGGATAAGTGTGTAGGCACAGAAGCCCAACGGTCAGTTTTGTTCAGGCATAAAAATGCCTACAGTTGCTCTCAGAGTTTGAGGGAACACCAGCTGCCTCTTATCCTATGGGGGAACAGAGGTGGAAATGGACTCAAAAGCATTCAACAAACCAGTCTGTATGGGCTGAAAACTCCTATCATTGCCTGGAGATGCCGAGGATACCCAGTACTTCTCCTATCCTATTGGGGTGCTGGCATGCAGACTCAGGTGACTGACAATTCACTCTGTGCCAGCAGAGAGCACTTGCAGTTGCCTAGAGAGCCTGGTGCAAGTCCTGCCAGCTCCCTCTCTGCTGGAGGTGTGCCTGGAGCCTAGGCTAGGACTGCAGTCTGATCTTGGTGGAAAGAAGCCAGTCCCTAACTTCACTGGATTTTCAGTCAGCCATGCTTCTCTTCATACTGGGATGGAGTCAAAATGGTGGCTTTCCAACTTGGACAGGCTCAAACCCTAACTGTTTCTAGGATTATACTTCAGCCAGCTAAGTCCACTAATCAGTAGCTGTGGTTGGTGGACAGCTGTCTCTTCCTCCACCATTTATGGCCCATGGTGCTTCTAACTCCAGCCATGGAAAAGCTCCTGAGGTGGTTTTTGCCACTGGAGTAGGATGGGCTCTGGCCTTGATGGTGTGGCTTGCATTTTCCCAGAGAAGTTGTGCAGGTCTCCCCAGCTTCCTCCCAGCCAGAGATGGGGCTGGGGTTTAGGCTAGAGCTGCAATCCAACCTGGGTGGAAAGAAGCCAGTCCTTACCAGCACTGTGATTTTCAACCAGCCCTGTTTCCTCTCAGACTGGGGGTGGAGTCAAATGGCAGCTACCAGACTTTTTCCAACTTGGACAGGCTCAAACCCTAGCTGTTTCTAGGATTATAATAGAGCCAGCCGAGTCCACTAATCAATAGGTGTGGTCTGTGGACAACTGTTTCTTCCTCCACCATTTATGGGTAATGGAGCTTCCAACTCCAGCCACGGAATAACTCCCAAAGCAGCTTGTGCCACAGGCACTGACATCCATGGTGTGGAGAACTTTACTCATGAATCCTCTCTGCAGACGGGCAGTCTTCTCCTTCCATACTTTCATGAAATATTACAGGATACTCTTCTTGTCCCCTGGGGCCCACAAACAGGTGCTCTAGGTAGTTCTGAGTGATTATGAATTGCCCTGCAACATGCGCTGACTCCAGGAGCTCCTCACTCTGCTGCCATCTGGGTGCCTCCTCTGCTGTTTTTTTTTTTTTTAAATCTTTTTACGCCTTAACTATGTCATACCACTGCATTATTGCCTAGATGGTTTAAGATAAGAAATCAGTGCTTAATCTTATCAAGAGTTTCTTATATCTGATGGAATTGTTTTCTCTTGCTGCCTTCCTAATTCTCAATTTTCCTCGAGTGTTTGACAATTTGATAAGTATATGTTTTAGGGTAGGCCTGTTATGATTTATCCTGTCTGGAGTGTACAGTGCTTCTTGGACATGTGCTTCCATGTGCCTCAAAAGAGTTTGAAAAGTTTCAGCCATTATTTCCTCCAACAGTACTTCTGTTTCCTTTACCTACTCTTCTACCTCTTGGATGTGTATAATGCATAGGATTGTGTGTTTCTTTTTGTCATTCTATTCTCCACTGATTTTTTAAAAATCTCTCAATCTATCTGTTCTATTATGTGTCTAACTTCAGATTATACTATCTTTGACATCACTAATTCTTTCCTTTGCCTGTTCAAATTTTCTGTTATGTGCTTCCAGTATAATTTTTTACATTTTCTAAAATTTAAAGTTACTTTATATTACCTAAATATTAGATAAAAAATATAGAGGATTCCCATTTGCCCCACTTCCTACTCCTACCACACTTTCTCACTTTAACATCTCTCATTAGCGTGATACATTTGTTAGAGTTGATGAACATATATAGAAGCATTGCCACTAACTGTGGATTCTAGTTTGCATTATAGTTTACTCTCTGTCATGCACATGTCATGTCATGTTATGTCATGCATAATGTACAATTTTGTACATTATGAAAAAATATATAAGACAAAATGTATAATGACCTTTATCCATCATTGCAACATCATGCAGTACAATTCCAACATCCCCCAAATGCCCATATATTACACATATTTTCCCCTCTTCTTCCACTCAGAACCTCGAGTGGCCACTGCCTCCACATGAATGATAAAAGTTCTTCCATTGCTAGAATAACAATAAGTCTATAGTAGAATAATAGTAAGTCTAATTTAGTCCATTGTTCTTTCCCAAATCTTGCAGATTGTGGAATGGAGATATCCAGTTTGCCTCCAATTGAGACTGGCCTTATATATCATGGGGCAGTTGGATGGGACTATCTTGCTTAAAGTTGCAGACACTCTCGGTTCCTTGGAATAGGCTTGTCCATCATTATCTCTTGTTAGTTATCCTGGGTGAGGTCAATGAACTTGAATTTAGTAGTGGCAACTCTGCTAAGTTTCAGGGCCTAACTGGCAAATGGTAAGACCAAAGACTTAAGTCTTTTGGACATACACTTATCAAATATAGTACTAAATATAGGTTCAAAGAGAAGGAGCAGAAGAGCCATGTGTAGGGAAAACACAAATGACTCAAACTTTGTCACATTAGGGAGCATGAATTACAAAGTAAGGTCCACTGGTAGGGTGCCAAAATCCTGAGCTGTCTGCCTTGCCTTTAGTGTCTCAATGTCTCTAGAGCCCTCAGGATCCTGCCATTTGAGGCAAAATTTACTGTGGCAGTCAAGAGATCCTGCTGAGATGTGCAAATGTGTATCCTCTGGATTGGCCTCTTGACTCACTTTGAAAGCTCTTAGCCATAAAAACTCATTTGTGTTTACAGTTTCCCCCTTTTGGTCAAGGTCTTTTTCCAGGTGCATTGATAGCTGGCACTTGGTAATAATCCTTTGGTGCCAGGGACGCTTATCCTTAACAGTCATTTCCCATCCTGGGGGTAAGGTACTGTGTTTATATTCTGAGTCTGGCTTAGAAAGAGGCCATATTTGAGCAACAAGGAGCCCTCATAAGGTAATTCTTAGGCAACATATAATACTAAGATAAGTTTCAATTTCCAAAGAAAACATTCATAAGTACAAGCATCAATATAAAGCATCCATCACAATGTTCTATCCTCCTTCAATAGGCACCACGCTGTACTCAGGGGATTCTTATTGTTCCATTAGAGAATATAGCAGAGTTCCACAGGATGGAAATTTGATCTTCTTTCAGTTATTGTGTGGATCTCCACCCACCCTGACAATGCCACATGAACATGTGAACACATTCATATGCCTTAGTGTTATGTATGCCCCAGGTGAACTCCCTTCCATGCATTTCCCATCATTAACACCATGCATCAATAATCCTCCTCAGCCATAGTTGTGACACTTCTGTGATCCAAAAGCTCTCCAAAAACTTAGCTAACAAAATAACCAAAAAATAGTAAGAAATTGAAATAATAATGATAGTTTTTAAAGAAGCAAATACATTTTTAAAAAAAAATTTTTTTAATTGAAATAATAAAAAAAATTTAGGCATTATGTTTTTTTCACTGTGAAAGCTGTTGTTTTGCAGGTACAATGACATTTTCTTCCATATATTTCCCAGTGACTTCTTTTCTTTTCATTTTTATCTTCAAAGAAGCTTTAGGTTACAGAGGAGTCACATTTAGACTATAGGGGATTCTCATATACCCAATGCCTTCCTCCTTTTTCTTTCTCCCCTATTATTAGCATTTTACATGTGGATGATACATCTGTTACAATTGATGTATAAATATTGAAGCCTTGTTAATAACCATTGTCAATGGTTTACATTATGATATATACTTAGGTCCATAAAATTTTATAAATTTTGATGAAATATAAAATGCCCATATTCATTATTGTGAGGTCATGCAGAACAATTCTAATGCCCTAAAAAAGCCTTATGTTCCATCTATTCTATTTTCACTCCCTCTCCTGTTGGTACTATGGTAACCACTAAGTTTCACTTACTGAGGAATAAGATACATATTTACTTGCAATAATATTGAGGGCTTGACATATTGGTCTGTTTCATTTTATTAGGCACTGCCTATGTTCTTGAGAGACTCTTGACCCACATTTTGAGAACCTAGCAGTTCTCCCCAGGACGGGAGTTTAATGTTTTCTTGTTTTCTGTGTGGTTCTCCACCCACTGATATAAGAGACTGTGATGGGTAGGCTAGTGTGTCAGCTTGACCAGGTAATTGTGCCCAGTTGTTTGGTCAAGCAAGCACTACGCTAATTGTAATACAAGGACATTTATGGGCTTTATTTTTTGGTGAGTTTACTAAATAGATGGCTGATTACATCCACATCAACTAAGGTGATTGCTGTCAGCAATGAGTGACGTTTTATCCAATCAGTTGTATGCTTTAAAAGGGGAAGTGTTTCCTTCATTCAGGGAGAATTTCCCAGATCGTATTCAGATAGCCAATGTCTCCTGGAAACTCTTGATTGACTTCAATTGGCCTTTCATCAGAGCCCCTGGTTTGCTGCCTGCCTGTGGAACTTGGACTTGTTCACACTCATGGTCATGTGAGAGACTCTTACAAAATCACATACTACTTACAGATATCTCCTGGTGATTCTGTTTCCCTAAAGAACCCTGTTTAATACACACACTATGTCAAGATTGATATTTACATATTTAATAGAAGCCTGCCCGAGTGTGCCCTGTCCTATGTGACCCTCCAAATCCTACGCCCTACACCAGTAAACCTCTCATGCCATATTTGCTGAAAGAAAAGTCCCAATGTTGTAGTTTTAACCACAGACCTGAAAATCCCTAGATTTCACTTGCTCATTCCCATGACCCTCCCCTCAATTCCATAGATAGTCCAAATCAAACACCTGCTCCAACAGCCCAACACCATTGAACCCAATGGCATCATTGCACAACTGTCACACCAATCCACTGTACAACTACACCCTTGCACCTTATAATAGATTTTGCCCTTATGAGCATTGGCTCTCAACTCTCTACTCTCTTTCTGTCTCCTCTTAACCTGTCTTCCAAACTCTAGCTCTGTGTGTCTGCTCAATTTGCTTAATTAATATCAGTGAGGTCACATAATATTTGTCCTTTGGTGCCTAGCTTGTTTCACTCAATAAGGTCTTCAAAATTCATCCATGTTATTCCATGCATTAATACTGTATTCCTTCTTACTGCTGAGTAATATTTCATTGTATGTATATACTGCAATTTGCTTATCCATTCATATGTTGATTGATATTTGTGTTGCTTCCAAATTTTGGCAAAGCTAAGTAATGCTGCTACGAACTTTGGTGTGCATATATCTGTTCATATCCCTGCTTTCAACTCTTCTTGATATATATACAACAGTGAAATTGGTGGACCATATGGCAGTTCTGTAGTTAGTGTCCTGAAGAACCGACAGACACTGCTCCACAATGGCTGCATCATTCTACTGTCTCACCAGCAGTGGGTAACTGTTCCCTCTCCTCCACATCCTCTACAACACCTTTACTATGTTGTTTTTTTTAAATAGTCACCAGTCTAATGGGTGTAAGATGATATCTCATTGTAGTTTTGATTTACATTTTCCTAATAAGCAAAGCTGTTGAGCATTTTTTCAAGTGCTTTTTAATCATTTGTATTTTTTCTTTGGAAAAATTTCTATTCAAATCACTTGGCCATTTTTTAATTGGTTTGATTTACCTTTTATTTTTGAGATGTAGTTTTTCTTTATATATGCTGGATATTAGGCCTTTATCAGATATATCAATGCCAAATATTTTCTCAAATTGATTAGGCTGCCTTTTCTCTTTCTTGCTAAAATCTTTTGAGGTGCAGACATTTTTAATTTTGAGGATGTCCCATTTATCTATTTTTTCTTTCATATCTCATGCCTTTGGTGTAAAGTTCATGATACCATCTTCTACTACAAGATATTGTAGATGCTTACTTATATTAACTTCCAAGATTTACATGGTCTTGGCTCTTATATGTAGTTCTTTGTAAAATCTTGAGTTAATTTTTTATAAAACATGAGATGATGTTCCTCTCTCATTCATTTGGATATAGATATCCAGTTCTCCAAGTACCATTTTTTGAAGTGATCTTTGTCACCCAGTTGAGTTGGCTTGGTGGCCTTGTCAAATATCAGATGATGGTATATGCAAGGATCTATATCAGAGCTCTCTGTTCAGTTCCATTTGTCATGTCTAACCTTGTGCCAATACCATGCAGTTTTGATCACTGTAGCTTTTTAGTCTGTTTTAAAGTCATGTAGTTTGATTCTTCTAATTTCATTTTCTTTTTCAACACGTATTTGGCTATTTGGGGCCCCTTGCCCTTCCAAATAAATTTCATAGTGAGCTTTCCCAATTCAGTAAAAAATGTTTTGGTCATTTTTATTGCTATTGCATTATATCTGTAAATCAGTATGGGTAGGATAGACAACTTAATGATGTTTATTCTTCCTACTCATGAACAGAGAATATTTTTCCATTTATTTAGTTCTTTGATTTCTTTTAACAATGTTGGGTGGTTTTTGACATACAGTTCCTTAATATATTTAATTAAGTTTATTCTTAGGTACTTGATTCTTTTAGCTGCTATTGTAAGTTGAATATTTTCTTGATTTCCTCCCCAGACAGCTCATTATTGGTGTAGAGTAATGCTGCTTTTTTGCATTGATCTAAAATCCTGCCACATTACTGGAGCTTTGTTGTAGATTTCTTGGGGCTTTCTATATGTAGGATCATGTCATCTGTAGATAGTGAAAATTTTACTTCTTCCTTTCAAATTTGGAAGCCTTTTATGTCTTTTTCTTGCCTAAGTGCTCAAGCATGTGCTTCTCGTACACTGTCAAATAAAAGTGGTGACAGTGGGCATCCTTGTCTTGTTCCAGATCTTAGAGGAAAAGCATTTCACCATTGAATATGATGTTAGCTGTGGGTTTTTTATATATTCCTTTTATCATGTTGAGGAAGTTTCCTATCTTTTGAAGTGTTTTTATCAGGAAATGTCCTGAATTTTATCACATGCTTTTCTCCATCAGTAGAAATGATCAAGTGATTTTTTTTCTTCCAATATGTTAATGTGGTGTATTACATTGATTGGTTTACTTATGTTGAAAGATCTTTGCATAACAGAAATGAAATCCACTTGGTCCTGGTGTATAATTCATTTGATGTGTTGATGAATGCAATTAGCTAGGATTTTGTGAGGATTTTAACATCTGGTTCATTAGAGAGATTTGTCTATAGCTTTCATTTCTTGTGACATTTTGTATGGTTTTGGAATTAGAGTGATGTTGGTATAATAGAATGAGTTAAACAATATTACCTGCACATCTATTTTTTGGTAGAGTTTAAGCAGGATTGGTGTTACTTCTTTCTGGAAAGTTTGGTAAAATTGACCTGTGAAACCATCTGGTCCTCAGCTCTTCTTATTTGGGACATTTGTGATGACTAACTCAATCTCACTACTTGTGATTTTTCTGTTGTGTTCAATTCTTTCATCAATATCAGCTGCTTGTATGTTTCCTAGGAATTTGTCCATTTATTCTAAATTCTCCATCTGTTGGCATACAATTTTTCAAAGTATCCTCTTATGATACTCTTTATTTCTATGGGGTCAGTGGTGATTTATTTTATGCATTTTCCTCTTCTCTCTTTTTCACTTTGTTAGGTTAGCTAAGAGTTTTTCAGTTTTATTAACTATCTCCCAGAATCAGCTTTTGGTTTTGCCAGTTTTTTTATAGTGCTTTCTTTTTTTTCAATTTCATTTAGCCGTGTTCTTATGTCTGTTATTTCCTTCTTTTTACTTACTTTAGGATTTATTTTTTATCTTTTTATAATTCATCAAATGCACAGCTACTTCTTTAATTTTAATTCATTGTTCTTTTTTCATATGGGCATTTGAGGCTACAAATTTCCCTCTTAGCACTGCTGTGGCTGCATTCCATATATTTTGATGCGTTATGCTGTTATTTTCATTTGTTTCAAGGAAGGAACTGATTTTGTTTGCAATTTCCCCATTGATCCACTGATTGTCTAAATGTTTATTGTTTAACTTCTGTATCTTTGTGCCTAATTTGCTTATCTACCCCATACTGATTTCTAGCTTCATTCCATTGTAGTCAGTCAAATTACTTTGTATAATTTCAATCTTTCTGAATTCATTGAGAGTGATTCTGTGGCCTAGGATGTGGTCAATACTGGAGGATGATCCATGTGCCCTTGAGAAGAATGTATATCCCATTGTATTTGGGTGTAATGTTCTTTTTATGTCTTTTATGTCTAACTCCTCTCATGTATTTTTGAAGGTATCTGTCTCTTTATTGATCTTTTATCGAGATGTTCTGTCTAATTGTGCTATTATTTTATTAAAATCCCCCACTGTAATTGTAGAATTATCTATTCCTACACTTATTTTTTCCTTTCCAAACATTAATTTTCAACCTCTTTGCATCCCTAGATCTCAGGTGACTTTCTTGTAGACAGCCTATAGATGGGTCCTATTTCCTTATCCATTCTACCAATGTCTGTACCATGATGGGAGGGTTTAATCCATTAACATTCAATATTATTACTGTCAAGAAATTACTTATATTAGCCATATTTTCTTTAGGTGTATGTATGTCATATGCTGTTTTTATTTCTCTTTTTATCTTTTTAGTTATTATTACTAATAATTTTTCTTCTTGCACTCTCCACCAAGCCTCTCTCTCCTGAATTTTCTTTTCAACCTGCAGAACTCCCTTTAGTATTCTTGAAAGGCAGGTGTCTTGTTGACAAACTGTCTTTAATTTCTGTTTTCTGTGAATATTTTGAACTCTCTCTCATTTTTGAATGTCAGCCTTCCAGTATACAGAATGCTTGGCTGAACTTTTTTTTTTCTTTAATTATGTCATACCACTGACATTTTGCTTTCATGGTTTAAGATGACAAATTAGCACTTATTCTTATTGTGCTTCCCTTTTGTGTGATGGAATTGTTTTCTCTTGCTGCCTTCTGTATTCTCTTTGTCTTGAGCATTAGACAATTTGACAAGTGTATGTCTTGGAGTAAGCCTGTTAAGATCTTTACTGGTTGTGGTGCACTCTTCTTCCTGGACATGTGGATCAAAAGAGTTTTCAGCCATTGTTTCCAAAAACACACCTTCTGACCCCGTTCTCTTCTCTTCAGCTGCTGGGGTGCCTATCATTCAGATCCCTAAGTCCTTACTGGATATTTTTTATCTTTTTATCTATCTATCTACTATCTGTCTGATTTCAGATGTACTGTTTTCAACATCACTTATTCATTCCTCAATTTGTTCAAATCTGCTGTTATGTCTTTCCAAGGTATTTTTGATTTCTTGCATTTTACCATTCATCAGCATCATATCTGTTTTCTTTATAAGTATGTTTACAATTTCTTCAGTATATTTCCCAGTGTCTTCTGAATATTTTTTTATATCATACTTCACTTCATTAAGTTGATATTTGTTTGAAGATCCCTGGTTAGTTTTTCCACATTCTACATCTCATCCTGTTGTTTTTAGTTTGGTTTTTTTTTTTTTTTTCATTAGTCTGGACCATGTCTTCCTGTTTCTTAGTATGACTTGTAATATTTTGATGGTGTCTAGTCATGCGTTTATCTTGAATGACTCATGGACTCATTCATTTTCTTTTGTTCTCTATGTACTGTAGGGTTTTATTTAGTTGTTTGTGTGTGTGTGTATGTGTGAGTGTGTTTGTAGTAAGTTTCCTCTGTGATACTTGTTTCCTCTTCTTCTATTGACTTGAAGTTGTCTGTGTTCCCTTGAAAAAAAAATATTAGGACCAGAGGAAAAGAAAGAGATAAGAGAAAATAAAATAATTTTTTAAAAGTTTGAAGTGGATTCATACAAGAGCAAGGGAAGTAAATAAGTAATATAAATACAAAACCATAAAAAGTACAAAGGAATAAGAATAAAAAAGTGAAATAGATAAAATGAAACAAGAAGAAAAATAAAGGAAAAAATAGAAAGATTTAATAAGTCAGAATAATTAGAAGAGTGTAAAAGGAAAAGAGAGAAAGAGAGATAAATTTATAAAAAGAAGGCCAAACTAGAGAGGTGGATTGAAAGAAAAACAATACAAAGAAGACAGAAAAAAAAGGAAAAAGAAGAAATATAGTAAGTAGAAAAATAAGTAAAAGAAAACCAGGAAAGAAAGGAAGAAACAAGAAACAATACAGCAACAACTAAAAAAAAACAACCTAGGAAAAACAGGTTTTGATCTTAGGCCCCTAAGGAGCTTCTCAGGCTGCTGGCATTCATTGATCAATCACACTGCAGCCTGCTCTTCATAGGTGATGTGCCAGGTATTAGCAAATAAAATAAAGAAAAAAAAAGAACCAATAAAAAATTGAAATTAAAAATTACAGATCCAAGTAAACCTAAAAAAAAGAATCTGTCTATATGTTCCCTTCCATAAGACAGCTTGTTGCCAGATAATGTGGTGGATCACTCTCTGGATCACATCTCTAAGGAGATGCAGGGATAGAACCAAGTACTTCATATGTGCAAGGCAGGGATTCCTCCACCACGCTACTCTAGCTCCAGAGCTTAAATTGCCTTCAGAAAGCTTATCTGGCTCTATCTTTCCCTTTTCTTCTGGTGGATTAGGCTTCTAACAGTTTGCCAGAGCAAGGCTGGTTAGGTGCTTGTCTCCACCCCCTCTTCAAGCTATTTTTTCTATTTCCCAGGGTGACTGGGTGCGACAGCCTGCCTGATCATATTGCCCCTCCCATCTCTCTGTGGCTCCCTCAGTGCTTGTCAGGTTCTGAGATTCAAAAGGGCCTCAGCTGGCTATACTCACAAAAAGAAAACACTCTCCATGCTCCACAAGACCACTCTTCCTCTCAGGGGACACTGTCTCCCACTCAGTTTCCTGCAGTGTGCCAGGGACTTTGTCAAGGCTATTTAACTTGAGGGTGGTGTTTATGTGCCATTTCCAGACACAGGGGCAAGTAACTCATGGCTTTCCTTTGGTTTAGGTTTCTTTATCTGTCTAGTTCCTTGCTGGATGATGCACAGCACTTTCCCATTTTATGAATCTCCAAAGCATTTCTCTCAGAGAGGTTTTTGCCCTTTATCCATTATGTTTGTGTGTGAGAGAGTTGGGCTCAGCCTACCTACTTTGAGGCCATTTTCCTGAAAGTTTAGCAGCATATTTTTTATTTTTTGCATTGTTTCATTTGTTTATATCATATCTGTTATATTTTTATCTATATTTATGATTTCTTCATTATGTTCCCAAGTGTCTTCTTAATAACCTTTGTCTCTTCCTTCCCTTCATTAATTTGATTCATGGGATATTTCTTTGTTCATCCTTGATAAGTTGTACATCTTTCCCTGTTTTTTTTATTTTGTTCATTAGACTGGACCATTTCTTCCTGTTACTTAGTGTGATTTGTAATTTTTGTTACTGTCTATGCATGTTTATCTTGATGGGTTGATTCATATTGTTAGCTTCTCTTTCAACTCTGATTTTATTTTTGGGGGGTATTTAAGGTTTCTTTTTGACTCCTGGTTCTACTTATTCTATATTGTTTTAGTTGTCTGTGTTCCCTTGAAAAAATGTTGAGACCAATAAAGTGGAAAGAGAGAAGAAGAGAAAAAAAGTAATAGTAATAATTACAAGAGATAGAAAAGAACCATAAAAGAGCCAGGAAAATAAATAAATAATCAGAGTGAAAAATAATAAAATATGCAAAGGAATAAGAATAAAAAATATGGATAAAAATGAAACAAAATATAATAAAATAAAAGATGGGAAAGATGAAAATAGAAAGAAAAAAAAAAGAAGACCAAAGAAAAAAGGTCAAAAAAAAAATAGAGGAGAGGAATAAAATATGGACTAGAGTGGGCTTACTGGTATTCTACTATAGACTTATTGTGATTCTAGCAATGGAAGAAATTATATAATTGATGTGGAGGCAGTGACCACTGGAAGTGCTGAAATCAGTAAGAGGGAAAATGAGGTGTAATATGGGGGAGGTTTTGGGACTTGGAATTGTTGTGAATGATATTGCAATGATAGATACAGGCCATTATATATTCTGCCATACCTACAGAATTGAGTGGAAGAGAGTATAAAAATAATGTAAATTATAATCCATCCTTAGTGACAAAGCTCCAAAATGAATTCAATTGCAATGAATTTGCCACACTAATGAAATAATTTGCTAATGTGGGGAAACATGGGAGGTGTGGGGAGTGGGGCACATGGGAATGTCTTATTTTTTTATGTAACATTTTATGTAAACTAAGCCTCTTTTAGAAAATATAAAATATAATAAAAATGAGGCTATTAAGCACTTGGAATGAGGTTCATCCCAATTCAGGTGTGTTTTAGGTCTAAAAATACATGCTTATTTCAAAGACTTAAGAAAAGAAAAAATCTATCTCATTAATAAATTTATATTGGTTATATGTTGAAATGATGGAATTTTTTATATATTGGATTAAAATACGTTAAAATTTTTAAAAAAGAAATATACACCATGATCAATAGGGTTTTATGCAGATATGCAAGGGTGGTTCAACACAAGAAAATCAATTATTGAAATAAACAAAAAAAAAATGGTGGTGTTTTGCACCCTGTTAGTCTTTGCGATCAAAATGTTTTCCATGGACCATCAGCCTCACGAAATTTCTGAAAGCTTGTTTATAAATGCCTCACCCCAGAAATTCTGGATCATAATAGGCATTTTAGCAAGGTTCCCCAGTTGATTCACATGCACATTAATGTTTGTGAAGAACAGTTGTGTATGTTTTTGTCTTAAAAATCTCACAAGGATGCCAGTTATCAGCTCTCAGAACCAATTAATAATCCACCTCAAATCTGAGATTTTCCTGTAAAAGCAGTCTGTACCTCCATCAAAGGATTAAAATGATGAGATAGCATGTAAAAATAGCCCCTAGCTTAAATATTTAATTGGCATTGTAATAAATATTAACTATCCATCCCTGTTTCTAATTAATATTCTCTGTCTCTAAAAATATTTGGTGAAAATGTAATTCCCAAATCCTTGATATATATTTAAATTAGTTGTACATTTCTTCCTAATTATTTAAGAGTTAATTTTATATTTTAAATGGAACATTATTTGATAGTAAAACAAATCTGAAATATTATGAAAACTAATCAATGGAATTTCATAGATTATATCTTTAGAAACTGAAACCCATACTTATCTCTTATTTGAGAGAATGTCTAACTGTGCTTATACCAAACAATGAGAATGCATTTTTGTGGAAATGAGTTAGTATAAACTACTCATTTAATTAGCTTCTAGTTTAAGCGTGAGTGTGAATTCTGTGAGACCTTACTGGTTTTTAACTCCCATACATAATGTTATGAAATAGTTAATGTAAGTCTTTTGGTTTGAGAAATCTAGTTTCTTGCCATTTTTATATGCTTGGTTGAAAGCAGAGTTGCTATTAGAATGAAGGAGGAATACTGTCACAAATACCATGATCTAAGGACATTGTGAGAAGGGGTGGACCCTGGATTGGACTAGACTTTTTGAACAACAATAAAAGTACCATTATTTAATGTGAAAAAAAAAATAATAGAAAAGAACCATAAAAAAGCCAGGAAAATAAATAAATAATCAGAGTAAAAAATCATAAAATATGCAAAGGAATAAGAATAAAAAATGTGGTTAAA
>JAQZBX010018892.1:0-22182 GCA_029593785.1 Cabassous unicinctus
TTCTTAATATCCTTTATTTCTTTAGTCATATTTTCTTTAAATTATTTGAAGTGATTTAGGAAGGTTGTATGTTTATCACTGATTAATTGTATTAAATTCTGTATCTCTTCAGGATATTTGGTTTGTTCTTTTGGCTGGGCCATCTCTTCCTGTTTCCTAGCATGGCTTGTAATTTTTTGCTGATGTTTAGGCATCTGAATATGTTGGTGTATTTACTCTGCTGGCTAATTTCTTTATCTTGCCTATTGTTTTTTTTTTTTTTTTCCCCACAGCTTTTTTATATTTGGTTCAACTTATTCTCAGTTTTTAAAATTGCCCAGCTTAAGTTTTCAAAATCAGGCCAGGCACTCACTATTTGGGCGTACATTTTCTCCCACGGTTTGGATTCAGAGGGTGTAGTTTTTGTCCATGCAGTTTCCATACTGGCCAGCAGATGGCAATAGTCAGCACAACTTTCCAGGGAAGTATTTCACTCTTGGCTTTCCTGTGTTCAACCTCCAGATTGGAGATTCAAAGTGGGCTCTGCTGCCCCATTTCACTGAAGAAAAGCACCCTGACCTTCCCTCCCTTTTCCCTTGAAACAGCTGGCAGGAAGGAAAATGTCTTTTCCACTCTCAGTCAGCTACAGTGAGACAGGGGTTTTACCCCAGCTTAATATCTTGGGGATAGGTGAAGAGAGCCCTTCCTGGCTGTCACTGGGGCTTAATAACTCACATTTGTCTTTTTGGCTTCTTCAAATCTCTGTCCCTTGCCCTCCTGGGAGTTGTGTAGCACTATCCTGGTCTGCTGACCTCCAAAGCAGGTCCCCCAGACAACTTTTGGCTCATTCTCCATTGTTTTTGTCAGAGCATTCAGCTCTGCCTGTTAGTCCATCACCATCTTCCCACAATCCTCTTAATGTCTTTTATACACCATAAATTATCATACAGAATACTTACAATACATTTTTTTAAAAATTATGCTTCATCTATTCAATTCCTCCAATACCTCTCTGCGCTAAAGTCCTGAGAACTACTGATCTTTATTATTTGCCTTTTCCAGAAAATCTTACTTTTTGGAGTCATAAAGTATGCAGCTTTTTCACATTGGCCTCTCTAACTTAGTTGCAGGCATTTAAGATTCATCCATGTCTTTTTGTGAACTGAGAGTTGATTTTTATTTATCCTATTGTATGGATGTAACACAGTTTGTTTAACCATTCACCTATTGAAGGACATCTTGATTGCTTCCAGGTTTTCACCGTTAAAAATAAAGCTACTTTAAACATTTTCATGTAGGATTTTGTGTAGACAAAATTTTCAACTCATTTGGGTAAATACCTTTGCTTTATGGTATGGTAAGGCTATGGTTAGCTTTGTAAGAAGATATCAAACAGTATTCCACAGTGGCTGTACCATTTTGCATTCCCACCAGCAATGGATGAGAGTTCTTGTTCTACATCCTCATAAGCATTTCATGTTGTGTTTTGGATTTTAGCCATTTTAATAGGTGTGTAGCTGTGTATCATTTAATTAGCAAATCTCTAATGATAAATGATGTTGACCACCTTTTCATATGCTTAATTGTCATATATGTCCTTTAGTGAGGTGTATGTCCAGAATGTTTGCTCATTTTCTAAGTGGGTTTTTGTTTTCTTATTGTTGAATTTCCCTTTACTTTCAACCAACCTATTTAGAATTCTAGTTTCTGTTCTAAGTTCCTGGTTTCTTCCTTAAACATTTTAAATATTTCACTCATTTTCTTCTGGCTTATATACTTTCTGATGACTGTCTTCTGTAATTCTTATTCTTATTACTCTAGATGTAAGTTTTTTTCCTTCAGTCTTTTTGTAAGATATTCCATTTGGATTTCTGCAGTTGAAATATAACATAATGAGGTACAGGGGTTTTTGCTGCATGTGTGTGTGTGTGTGTATGTGTGTTTTTTCCCTGTTTGATGTTCCTGAATCCTTAGCTTCCTGGTTCTGTGGTTTGATGTAAATCATTCTTTTAGGAAATTATTTGGCTATTATTATTTCAAATATTTCTTTTGCTCTGTTTTCTCTTTTTAATCCTTCTGATAGTCTAATCACCTGTATGCTATGCCTTTTGAGATTTTCTCACAGTTCTTGGATGCTGTTTTTTGGGTTGTTGTTTTTTTTTTCAATTCTACTTTTCTCCTTGCATTTAATTTTGCCAAGTTTCTATTGACATATTGAAGCTTACCAATTCTTTCCTTGGTTATGTTGAGTCTACTGATGAGTCCATTAAAAATATTTTTCATTTCAACTATGGCATTTTTTATATTTCTAGCATTTCTATTTGAGTCTTTCTTATAATTTCCATTTCTTTGCAAAATATCCATCCATTCTTGCATGCCATCTACTTTTACATTTAGAGTCCTTAACATATTAACCATAGTTATTTTAAATTCCCTATCTAGTAATTCAAAGATTTGTATCACATCTGAGTCTGATTCTTATGCTTGATTTATATCATTAGTGTTTTTTATTTCCTTGCTTTATAATTTTTTGTGGCTAGCCAGACATCTTTTATTGGGTAATAGGAACTGAAGTAAATAATTTATTAATGTGATATGGTAATCTGGATAGGAGTTGGGCTGTGTTTATTGTTTGTTATAACTATAGGTGTCAGATGCTTCAAATTCTTCTAGTGGTCTTGTTTTGGTTTTTTGCTTTTGGTCTTTTCTAAGAACTTCTCAGTGAGAAGCTGCATCTTGCAGTTCTATCAGCTATAATTCCCTGTTTTAACTGGATCCTTTAGGTATAGTGATAAGATATTGGGGAGGGAAAGTGTTCTACAATATTAAGATTATATCTCAGTCTTTTGGATATGTTGACCTTCACACATGCATCCTTTTCCCCCCTCTACTCTGAGATTGTAAGGCTAGAAGAGATGGAGTGAGAGATATATTCTTCCCCAAAACTCTGCTACAGGAATTTTTTAAAGTGTTTTCCTTTGAAGATTAGGTCTTGTATGGAAAAGACAGTGGGCATTTTTAACAAAAAATATTCTTCCAGAGCCAAGAGCAGATCATTCTCTGATCTTTACTATGGGAACCCATGTTTCCTGGAGGTAAGGAACATAAATGTGTGGGGACACCCCCCCCCCACGAAGACTGTGGCCACTAGGAGATTCTCACTCTAACCAAGTCTACACTCAGCCTGCAGCAGTTAATCAAATTTACCATTTGAGTTTTCATCCAGATTATGCCTCTAGCAGCTTTTGTTCTAGGTAATCAGATCTTGGCTGTGACTCTCTAGATTCACCTGTTTCTGCAGATTTCCAAGTGGCAATTTGCCTTTTAAAGAAGAGTTGTTAGTTTTCCGTCTGTTCAGTATTGCCTTGTTAGAGATGGGAATGATGACTTCCAAGTTATTTACATGCTATATTAGTCAGCCAATGGGGTACTGATGCAAAGTACCAGAAATCTGTTGGCTTTTATAAAGGGTATTTATTTGGGGTAGAAGCTTACTGTCACGAGGCTATAAAGCATAAGTTACTTCCCTCACCAAAGTCTGTTGCACTGTGTTGGAGCAAGATGGCTGCCAGTTTCTGTGAGGGCTCAGCCTTCCTCTTCCTCCTAAGGCTCCGTGGTCCCAGCTTCTTCTGATCTCAGCCGTAGGCTAGCATAAGGCCTCTCTCTCGCTGGGGCTCATTTCTTTCCAGACTTTCTCAGCTGTTCAGGGCTCTGGTCTCTTCAGCTGCAGGCAGTCAGGTGAATAGTTCAGCTCTTTCCCGGGGCTCCAGCATCCAGAACTAAACTCTCTGTGTTCTCCTTCTCTGTGTATTTATTTCCCTGTCTTTGATTGAGCAATCATTTATATAACCCACAAAGAGAGGCAGGGACTAAAAATGGGTTGCCCTAATGAGTGGTCAAATAAAAGCCCTAATCTTGATTCAATAAAGTGAAAGTGAAACCTCTGAATCAAATACAATCTAATACACCTAGAGCAACAGACCAGTTTACAAACACAGTCCAATATCTCTTTTTGGAATTCATAAACAATACCAAACTGCTGCACATGCCAAAGCTGAAATTTTATGTATGTGTAATCAAATTTCAAATAAATGGATTTTTAAAATGTTTTTTCTGGTAGGAGGCTTGACAAATTATGAAATAGGTAAAATATATTTTGGAGTATAAGGTTCCAGTAATAACTCTGATTTTCTTAAGAAGTTAAAAATTATTTGATACAGTCTGAGTTTTAAAGCAGTAGTGTAAATCCTAGATTAATGAAAAATCCATGGAAACTATTTTCATAGACACTCTGGATTTCCCTCTATGTAGTAGTTTGGAACATGCCTTCCTTATATACTGAAATGTCACAATGAGTTACTTGCTGAATATAGTTTTCATTCTCCCATAGAGTTATGGCAACAGTCTTATACAGCCCTTATCCACAATATATCCCTTAATATACATGTGCTGATGAACAAAAATTATTGCTTATTTTTATGCACTGATAGATTTTAGATGATCACAAAGTATCTTAAAACTAAAGCTATCCTATAAAATTAAGTTGTTCTTAATCAATTTCTAAGAACTTTTTCCATTAAAATTTTTTTCCTGTATATAATTCATACATGAACATACCTAAACAATAATCTAAGAAGTTTTATGATCAAATTTCATCTGAGGAATTACAAGTTCATTTATTCACTCCATATTCATAGATTGATGTCTGTATGCCAGTAAGTATCTGATGAAAATGTAAACAAAGACTTTGTAAGATGTACTATCAGAGATAATATAACTGCCTTTAAATACTTATAAATAAATATTTAGGTGGATGAAATATCTAATTGTCATCAAGAGGTTTTTATTACTAGTGTTTAATAGAAAAATCATTCTGAAAGTATTGTATCATCTTCACAGTTAGTAAATATGATCACATAATTTTTTTTACAAACTGGGACACCCTGAGTAGTAAAAGTGGACATGTATTAATAATTATTCTGGTATAATGGGCATTATCTGTGAATGACAGGTACATAGAGTTCTGTCGGCATTCTATATATAATGATACCATATTTCCTTCCTCAACTCTGTAATTCATCATTTTAAATTTCATTTGTGCAGCCCATTCACCAGTTATATCACAAACTGATCACTGTATGGCACCTTAACTTTCATATTGGGGGAAAAAAGGCAATTCTTTTTGTAGGCATTGTAATAGAATGAGCAGAGCTGGATATGGGAACTTGCATGAAGAAATGATTTTTTTAGATTATGTGTGCCATATACAAATTGAAGTGATGTCTTGAACACACATATACAAATGACTGGTATATTGCTAGTTGGTTATATTTTTTAATTTCTATTTTTAATTTTTTAATTTTCTATTTTCTGTGTTTTTGAGTAAATATCAAGCTGTCATTTTGCTCTGGGCCCCCTGCTCTCTGGTCCTTTAAATAACTGAGTTGTCATGTTGAGAATATTTTTAGTGCCATCTAACAAACTTCATTTTCCTAGATTCAGGTTTATTTAATAGAAACAATTTTAGGGAAAAATAATTCCCATGGACAGCCAAGACAGGGATATGGGGTGAAGAGAATAAGAAATAAATGAAGCAGGCCCATAATGGGAATTGTCTTTACCTAGCCAGTATTTTACCCTGCTCCTGCACTAGATGGTAAATTATTTGTTCCATTCATAAAGAATGATACATAATTGAGGATATAGTGTTTTTGTGTCTATATTCATAAGTTATCACAATGGTCTTGTGTGCTCTTAAAATATGGATTCCTCCAAAATTACTCTCTGTATTACTTATATTAGGAGTAAATATAATATCTAGTCAGCACTCATTTAATAATATTCCCTGTAATTTTAGAACAAAACCAGATGCTGAACAGGTATCATTGAACAAGATAAGCACAGTCTCTCCTCTAAATGAAGATAATATATTAATGTATATTTTGGAATATTTCACTCATGATATATTTAAGTAAACAGATTCCCCTATTGATAAATTCTATATCAATAATAATATTTTCCAAATATTAGTGTACTGTATATTAGTCAGCCAAAAGGGTGCTGATGCAAAATACCAGATATCTATTGGCTTTTATAAAGGGTATTTATTTGGGATAGAAGCTTACAGTTACTAGGCCATAAAGCACAAGTTACTTCCCTTACCAAAGACTGTTGCCATGTGTTGGAGCAAGATGGCTGCCGACATCTGCCAAGAGTTCAGGCTTCCTGGGTTACTCTCTTCCTGGGGCTTATTCCTTTCTGGGCTTAGCTGCTATGCTCTCTCCACAAGGCCAGCTCTACACTTTCAGGCAAACAACTCGTCTCTCTCTTCAGGGCTTCTGCCATGTCTAAGGAGCTGTCTCTATTCCTCTGTGTTCTTCTCTTGTGTGTTCACTTCCTTGGCTCTAGTTCAAAACTCAGCATCAGAACTCCAATTCTGTCCTTTGCCATGTCTTTTATCTGTGAGTCCACAACCACCAAGTGGTGGGGACTCAGCACCCTAGTGACATGACCCAATCAAAGTCTTAATCATAATTTAATCAATTAAAGGTGATACCTCTGACAGATCAGTTTACAAACATAATTCAATATCTATTTTGGAATTCATAAACAATGTCAAACTGCTAAACTCCACCCTCTAAATTCCAAAAAAGACATTACAATATTCAAAAAACCTTAAATCAGTAGCAATGCTAAGTACAAAATCATATCACAATCAATTTAAAGAAATACAGTTTGCCTTGGGGCAAAGTACCATCTGGCTGTAAACCTCTAAAACTTACAAAACCGTCTATCTGCTTCCAATACACAAATGGACAAAGGATAAACATTCATTACCATAAGGAGAAATTGGGAGGAAAATATGAGTCATGGGTCCTCTACAGTTCGGTAAACCTGCAGGACATCCTCCATTCAACTAAACTGACAGACCAGTTTACAAACTTAATTCAATATCTATTTTTGGAATTCATAAACAATGCCAAACTGCTACATATCACTTTTCTTCTACAAAGATATCATTGAAAATTAGCAATCCCTCCTATTAAATATTTCTGGCACATATTAGGAGCTAAGCAAACAATTACTCCATGAATGAATGAAATTCAGTAAGTCTTTGTTTATCTGTGAACAGGTATTTGATACTGGTAAGTGAAATATATTACTGCTCTAAAAATCTAAAGTAGATTTATAATTTTTACCACTTCACTATACTTTTGAACAAGTCTGAGTTTCTAATTATTTAAGGTCTTTCATGCCTTTTCACCCTTACTGGGCAAAATAATGTATAAAAAATAATGTAAGTTTAGATATTACATGGAAAGTGAGCTGAATAAATAAGAGCTAGAACATTCCCAGTAAAGTTACCAATACCACTTGTCTTTCATGTTAATCTTAGCAAATAGCAACCAACAAATTATCATATTTCATAAAATATAGCCTTCATAAACTCTAAGATGTACCTTATTTTATATAAAACTAAGAAACCAAAAATTGCTGACAAATAAACAGTATTATACTTTTCACATCTGATTTTTTAAAATTTTAGACTTATTAAAAGAGCTCTTTTCAAATTATTGAGAGTTTTTTAAATACTTTGCAATTCTTATATGTACATAATTGTTTCCAGAGCTTTCTTTTCTGAATTTGTTTTTGATTCAGGATTGTCAATGTTTCTATCATTTCATACAACATAGATCACTGTGCTATCACTAGTATTGGTGAAGCACTATTTCTTAAGAGCGCTCCACTGTTCTTTCCAAGATTTTCTTCCAAGCCACTGATACCTATTCTGTAAATTTTTAATGGTAGTGCTTTTGATCTACTCAAAGTATCAAAGGAAGATTTCATACAAACCAGAACTCACATTCTTTTCTCTAATAATTTTTAAATGATTTCTTAACTAGAATAATGAGAGATAAAAATTGCCCAGTTATGCCACTAAGTATGACAACCAATTTATTGCATGCATTTGTATAATTGCGTATGTGGCATATATGTAGGTATATATATGTATATATATCTTTAATGCACTGAAATGTTTATAGTTAATGTAATAAAATATAGTAAATAATTACAATAATCTTTCATGTCAATACTTAAGAAAGCACTAAAGATGGGTTTCAAAAATTGGTATTTATTGTTCAATTGCAAATTCATGTACTCATTTGAAAAACAATACTTAGAGAAAAAATTCCTTAAAATTTTTCCTCAAATATATTCAATGCATTATACATTTTAGATTATCCAGAGGGAAGCTTTGGTATATTGTTACTTGTTTAGTTATATGCCATAATAAAACTGATTTTAATATAATCTTATGGCAAAAGAGAAAAATTTCCATTTTGTAGCATTGGCTTTCTATTTCCTATCTACTTGGCCACGTGAAACTTGGGTGCCTGTAAAAGCAGGATAATAACTAATCCTCTTTGGTGTTTAGAGTCACTTAATCCTTTCTGGTACTTATCCTATTAACATTTTTTCTCTTGTATTTAAATGCCAGTGCAAAGCACTCAAATTAGTTGCATGTATTTCTGTGCTCCTGAATTTCGCAGTTAGAGAAAGCACCTTCAAAAATATTTGATTAAATGTATGCATTTATCTGAGTCTATATTCATTTTCAAGTGCTTATTCTAGTTTAATGGCTTTTAACTTGGATATTTTAAGCTACCAGTTATGTTTACCATTATTTTGTAATGTAAAATTCATCTTCCATGTAGCATAAGCTCTTTAACTGAGCTTCCAAAAAAATTTTATAAGACTTTTGCAAACTTAGAGATTTTACTTGAGGTACATGAATCCTTAAGACATATTACTGGCTATTGCTTTTATTAAAGGGTGCAAAACAATAAATGTTATCTTCTGATGAAATATATTAGCCCAGTTAAGCTATGTTGCACTAAAAAGAAAGCACAAAATCACAAGTACCTTAAAAGAACAAAAGCTTATTCCTCAGCCATGACTCATGTCCAATGTAGTTTGCCAGGAAAGTTTATTTCAGGTGGACTTGTGCTTCCAGGTCACCAAGGCAGAGAAAAGGGGATGTGGAAAATCATGCCTGTATGTACCACATTTCACTTCGTTCTCATTTTGTTTTCCCAGCCAAGTGATGCAGCAATATACAAACCCAAGTTGTTGGGGGAACTCAGTTACACTATATACCCAGAAAAGGGGATATTTTATAACCAGCTCTAATGACTACAATATTTACTTTAATGGAGCTTCCCTTTAAAGAAGTGCAGAGTAACTTATTAAGTAATATTAAGACACATTTAATTTAATTTAATTTAATTTAAGACACATTCATATACTTTTATCCTTCTTCTACAAAAATTAGTGAATGATATAGAGCCATTTTTAAGGGCTTGCCTTCATTTTCCAAGACTGCTGTAACCTAGTACCAAGACTAGTTGACTTAACCAACAGGAATTGATTGTCTCACAGGTTGCATGGCTAGAAGTCCAAAATCAAGGTGTCAACAATATCATGATTTCTCTGAAGTTTTGTAGCATTTTGGTGGCTGGCAATCTACAACTTGTCTCTGCTTTCACCACATGGCCATCTGTCTAGCTCTCTCAACCTCTTCCCTTCTCCTGTGTCCAAATTTACTCTGCTTTTAAAGGCCCCAATCTGACCAGACTTGATCCCACCCTGATTCAGTGTGAGCTCACTTTTATGAATATCATCTTCAAAGATCCCATATAAAAATTAGCACGCATCCACAGGACCAGGGGTTAGGACATAAACATGTCTTAGTAGGGAATATGATTCAATCCATTGCACCAAAACAGCTATATACAATGTTTTAAGCTTATCTACAATGGGGTGTGTTTACATGTATGTATATATATATACACATATACAATGAAGTGTTTACATACACATATCTATGGTTACACACAAATATTTTGTTTGCCAATGTGCATTCTATTTGCATATGTTATTTTATTTAATATTTTAACAACTCCAGTGTATAAATAAATATATTTATCCCCTTCTCTATTATGATTGAGGACACAGATCAAAGAATATAAGTAAACTTTTCTAAGTTACACAGTTAATGTCATCACATTGAAATCTAGTTCTATTGGTCCATAAAGCTCATGATTTATTTCCCACTACAAAATGCTGTTTCCTAGGAAAAGCGCCATTTAGATAAATGAAGTGACATTTGTTTTTGTTATATAGTATAAAGTTATACTCAGTTCTCTCTGACTTTTAGTGAGACTCAATTATAAAATATTATAAATTGGCCACTTCCAGCAAAGTGAAAAATTTGGCAGATGCTCTCCCTAAAAACAACAAAATTGTCAAAAACAACAGTTTCAGGGCTCTGGAAATGGACAAAAGGTATACAGCAAATTGAGAAGTATTTATTCATGAAAATTTACTGAACTTTATGTAAGAACAGAAGTAGGTGGTGTTCTTATTCAGTGGTTTCTCACCCCACATTAACTTTTCCAGTGCTTTAACTCTACCAGCATGGGTCAGTTTTGGAGACTGATTCATGTTTCCTACAAAATCATGTTCAGATCCCAACCCCTGGTCCTATCAGCATGAAGCCATTTATAAATAGAAACTTTGAGGATATTATTAAGCTAAGGTTCAAAGTTTACTATATATAAACTGAATGAGAGTGGGCCTTAGTACAATATGGCAGATAAAAACTGAATGAGAGTGGGCCTTAATATGATATGGCAGAAGTCCTTAGAAGCAAGGAAAATTGGACACAGGAGGGTAAGCCACAGGAGAAGCAAGAAGCTGGAAGTCAATGGAACCAGAAGAGAAAGGAAAAGTCATCACCATGTTCATTGTCATGTGACAGAAAACCCAAGGAATTTTAAAGATTGCCACCCAACCAGAATATACTGACTTTAGGAGGAAGCAAGCCTTTTATCCTCTGAAAACAAGAGTCAATAAATTCCTGTTGCTAAATCAATCCATTATATGGCATTTGTTTTAACAGCCAATAAATTGAAACAGGCAGGATGTGAAAGGAAGGAGTTTTCATAATGCAAGATAGCTCACTTGGCGTGGAGCAAAAGGTAAAAATGCCATACCCAAAGGCATTAGAATCAAAATTAGCTATCTAGGTAGCAAGAGAAAAGGAGAGGATAGTGGCTCTGTTAATCTGAGGTAGGGGTCCTGCTTGGTTACCAACTGTTACCATCATTTTCCCTATTGTATTAGTGGTCTCATAGTATAAAATAGGAAATTTATATATATGAAAGAGAGAGAGAGAGGGAGAGATAGAAAGAATGTATTCAGTTGATTAGAATGGAAGAAGTAAAACTGTCTTCATTCACAGATGACATGTTTACATATGTAGTAATCATAAGGAATCTACAAAAAATCTAGAGAAACTAATAAATGAATTTAGACAGGTTATAGGTACAATGTCTTAATAGGCTGAATAGGGACACCAAACATATGTTCACATTCTGATCCCCAGAATGTGTAAAAGTCACTTTATATTCAAGAGTGAATATTTTCTTATTTGACAAAAGATATGATTAATTCAAGAATCTTGAGAGGAGGAGCTTATGCTTATGATATGGGTGGGTCCTAAATTCAGTAACCTGAATCCTTATATGAGAGAGGAAGAAGGAGATTAGACATAGAAGGGGAGAAATACACAGAGGAGAAAGTGATGTGAAGACAGAGGCAGAGATTGAGTGATGCAGTCACAAACCAAGTAATGCCAAGGAATTCTGGGCAACAACCAGAAGCAAGAAGAGAAAAGGAAGAGATTGCTCACCCTATCCTCCCAGAGCTTCTGGGGGCAGAGCATGGCCCTGCCAACACTTTGATTTTGGACTACAAGTATCAAGAACTGTGAGAAGACAAATTTCCATTGTTTTAAGCCACGAGGTTTGTGATAATTTTTTATGGTAGCCTCAGGAGCCTAATACAGATATTAATTACAAAATTAATTGTTTCTATAAGCTAGAAATGAATAATCCAAAAATTAAATTAAACAAGCAATTCCATTCACAATATTGACAAAAATAATAACACTTGGGAATAAGTTTTTTAAAAAGTAGTAGAAAACATTGCTCAGAATAATAAAAGATCAAAATAAATTGAGACACATGCTATGTTCATGGATAGGAAGACTCAAGATTGCATTTCTTCCCAAACTGATATACAGATTTAACATGATCCCTGTTAATATTCCATCATTTTTTAAATAAATTGACAAGTGAATCTTAAAGTACATATGAAAGTAACAAATATGGAATATTCAAAACAATTTTGAAAAAGAAAAGCAAAGTTTGAGGACTGTACTAGCCATTTTCAAATCATACTATGAAGCTACACTAATCAAGATAATGTGGAATTGGAATAAGGACAGGCAAGTAGATCACACAGATCCATGGAACATCCAGAAATGAACCCCTTCATTTTATTGTCAAATGAGTTTTTTTCTATGTTCTTCACATATTATATGCCCCTGGTGGAGACTGTTCTTCTGCTAGGTTGCCCGAAAGCAACACACCAGAGATAGATCGGCTTTTACAATGGGGATTTATTAGCTTCTAAGCTTACAGTTCAGAGGTCATGAAAATGTCCAAATCAAGCATCATCAAGATCATACATTCTTCCTGAAGACTGACTGCCGGCAATCCTGGACTCCTCTGTCATATGGCAAGGCACTTGGTGGTATCTTCTTCTCCCTCCCTTCTCTTCCAGGTTTCCTTGCTTCCTGCTTCTTGCTTCCTCAGCTTTCTCTCTCTTTCTCTCCATATTCATCCCAATTATAAAAGACTCCAGTAAGAAGATTAAGGCCCAGTTTAGGCCATGCCTTAACTGAAATAATCTAATCAATATGCCCTACTTACAATAGGTTTACACAACAGGAATAGATTAGCTTTAAGAATACAAATTTCTGGGGCCCATACAAAGCTTCACACCATCACATAGATCATGGCTAAAACTGAGAGGAGAAATGGGGAATTTTGCCTTGATCAGTATTATAGCAGGCTCAGGTTTCTTCTTCCACATTTAAAAGATCAGCAGTGTATCATTGCCAGCTAGGGTAAGGCAATGGCTAATTAAATAAAAGACTACCCTTGTCAGGGACTTTGAGTTACACACAGCTCGAATACCAAGTTGTGAACTTCTCCTGCATGTGCAGCAGCTACTTAAGTGCCCATGAACCTAAAACATTCATGAACTTTAATTTCTCTTTTCTTTCCTGGGACTTTACTGTATTATGTGAAGCCAGAATAAGGAGCTCATGTCTCAAAATTTAAAAACACGTTCTTTATTTCTTTACCTAATACTTCCATATATCTTTAAGTTCATGTATATAGTCTGTCCTATATTGTCTTTTATGAAGCCCAGAAAATTAAGTTCTTAGGCTAATCCATTCCTGTGCCTGTAAATGCAGTGCAGATGGGGCGTTTTGATTAGATTCAGTTAAGGGACCTTGATTAGATCATTTGATTAGATCACTTTTGATTGGACTATGTAAGTGAGGCATGATACAGGTTAGGTCTCTGCCCTCTTGCTGGGTCTTATATAAACTGAAAACACACAGAGGGACACTGAAAAAGGAAGCCACCATTTTAACCCTGCCATGTGAGAGAGGACTGGAGGATCACTAGGAGCCAAAGCTGAAGCACAAAGCCCTCAAGAGGTCAGGCTTATGGAGCAGCTCAACACTGAGGAGAAGAGCCATATGCCTGATGGCCCATAGTAGGACTTGAGGAGAAAGTAGAGCAGCTGAGGCTGAGAGACAAGGTCCAGAAAGAGACAAGCCACAAGACTGATCATCCACAGCTGAGCTCTGGGAGATGGTAAGTCTTGAGGAGAAGGCAGGGACCTAGGCAGAGATAGCCTGCCATCTTGCCTTGCCATGTGGAAGGACACCAGAATCACCAGTAGCTGACATAGGTGAGAAAGCATCTCTAATGATGCTTTGATTTGGACATTTTCCCAACCTCAGAATTGTAAGATTTTTCCCCAATAAATTTTCCATTATAAAAGCCAACCCATTACTGGTACTTTGTACTGGCAGCTATGTGGCAACTTAATATAATATCTGTATGCACACATTTTCAATCAATGTAAAAGTTTATATATACTTTCCCAGCACTAAGGTATTGATGTACTATTTTGTGAGTTAAAGTATGCAACTTTGGTTGATTAGTAATTATTTTAAATATGCATGCATTTTGTTCCTACCTAAGACTATTTTACAATCCCAAAGCAGGAATTAATAAAAATGTCCCTCTATACAATTTGGGATCATCCAAATGCTTCTGATAATAAATTGGTTGGGTAATCTTTCATATATTCAGTTGTATTTTGCTAAGGGAAACAATGTGTTTCTCCACTGTTTTCCCCATCCTGGCCAATATATAACTCAATTTTTGTCCAAGTTAATACCAGAACTTCCATAGCAAGCAAGGGACACTTGAACTGCCACTATTATTCTCCTTTATTATCATATTATGAATGAAGGCTCAAATCAGGATTTGACTAAGATCTGATAAGTAGACCTTGCTCTAGCTCTCTTCTTAACATCTCTTTTTCTCAGCTTTCAAATAGATTTTCACATAAAGTACCAAATGTACCAAATGTCCCAATTTTTTTGAGACTCTGACAATCATAAAATTCCATTTTTCATTTTATTAAGACTGAAGTAAATGAAGAGTGCATATATTCTACATTGTGCTAAACATTTATTTCAAAGATACAATTTTAAAAAATGGTCAAGCCACTTATTTAGGCCAAATGGTTACTTGATAGAATTTTTTTCACATATCAATAACAGGATAGAACTCAATGTATATATTTTCATTTCCTTCTTTCACCCATGAAATAAAAAATGTCACGCATTTTGAGCTTAGATACTTCCCAAATTCACAGGAATAAGAACACATTATCCTGGTAGACTATCAAGAATGGAAGACATTTTGAGTTTGAGCAAAAATTTTCTAACCAATATTCAAGCTTTTAAGGAAACTTGTAGTCTTAAATATAGCCATGTGATTTATACCAAGTGACAACAATAATATTGTATATTTGACAGAAAAATAAAGGTTTCCTGAATGACAAATAATATTAGACTAGTGGAAAAAAAGCAAAAACCATAAATTGGACAATTGTTTCAAGGATATTCACTCTAGAAAACTTGTCATATCCATCCTTCTTTTAAGTTTTTCAACTTTAATACTGCACACACAATTCATGCCACTCAGAAGTGTCTCACGTGTTCTCCTGAGTATATGCCCATAGTCTCCAACAAACACCAAGCCTTTCACTGGCAAAGATTTCTCAAGACTGTTTCTAGAACCAGACATTAAGAAATTGCTCACATTTGGGAAAAGAACTCTTCCCTTCCTCACTGCTGACATTATCAGGAGTGCCTCCCTCTGATTTTGAAGCGTTGTTAGCTGATGCAATATCTGTGCCATGTATAATTGCAGGGTACTTCTATGGCCTAGGTGCCTTGTACTGACTACATATATGGACATTACTGATAAGGCTGGAGTTACACCCAATTGTGGTTATTTACCTCAAATTTGGAGTCAGACTCAACATGGAACTGAAACCCACCACCTAATCTGTTTGACTTTGGGGAAGTCACAGACCCTCTGTGATCCTCAGATATTCCATATTTAAAATTAAGAGCAGGTGATGTAGTGGTATGGATCAAGCCTGCTGTGTTCCAAAGAGAAGTGAGGATAATTTGTTAAACTTTCTAGTGTTTCACAATTATTATGCTTTGTGAAACTATTTGTCCACATCAACTTGCCTTCATTCATTAGCAATTTACCATATATTTAATGATGCAGGTATAGGTACATTTTCCATGAAATAGAACACAGATGAGTGACATATACTGCGCTGTATTTGGAATTTATTCTGTTCTCTAATTACTGAGCCATTATATTTGAACTATGTCTCTCTTTCCATAGTACTTGTTCATTCACATATTGATCATTTTACCTTCATTTAAAAGCTTCATTGATACTCCTTCACCTAATGAAACACTTATGATCACAACTCCTATTGTACCCACCAGCACCATCTCACAAGCACACCTGACTTCTGCATCCCAAACCAACAATAATCTACCAGACATTCCTTTAACACATCTAAATCTACATGAAAGCATCACTTAGGTGCAAGCTGGAACACATAAACACACAAAAACACAATTACGTAAGTGTAAGTTTTGTGTTAAAATCCTGAATTACCTCATCTCCCACCACAAACAATCACACAAACAAACAAAAAAATATCCTACATGACAAAGAAAGCCAAACTCTCACAACCTAAATTTGATAAATATATGTGAAATTCAGGAACTGTTGTTAAGTAGTTTCATAAGTGTTATTAGCCTTCAACTTGATCTCTCCTTGGAATTTCTTAACAATCAGATTCATACTCATAAAAATCCCCAAATTATTTTCTATCCCAAATGGCTTTCTATCTTGGCAAATTTCTTTATCTGACTGCACTGATTACAAATGGGATGTGTCTAAAAATTCCACAGATGAGTAAATTGAAACCTCTTGTCTGGAACCTTAACTCCTCTTTGCCTAGCAACCATGACTTAGTTTTCTACACTTTATTTTCTTATTAATAAAAATGTTTTTATAAGTTAATAGAAAGCTGGACTTGAGGAGAAAATTCTGTTGTTAGAAGGTCTATAATGTAAATGAGAAAACCTGGAATGTGAGTCTGTTCCTGCCATGATTTTTCCAGAGGGATTATTTAGAGTAGATGGATGAATCTTCCCATGTCTAATTCTGTCTCCTTTATGCATGGTAATCACTCTGAAACAGAATGTCACAATTTCCTTGCTAAATGTTGCTACTGACAGAAACAAGGGAGAACATGACCTGAAGAGGAACAAAGAAAGCAAAATACAGAGTGATTATGTACCCAAACTCTGAAGTGAAACTCAAATTGGGGCTGAATCTCAGCTCCACCACTAGTAAGTTGTTTCTTTGGCCAAGTCGCTGAACCTCTCTGATTCTTAGGGGTTTTCATAAGTAAAATGGAGGTTATCATAGAGGCAGTTCGATGAAGTTGCTCTGAGTACTACAGGAGATAATATAGTATGATGACTCAATATAATGCCAAGGTGTCCATCAATGGAACAGCACCAGTGAGTCAAGAAAGTAAATCCTTTAGCATGGAGGGCAGGTGACCTTAAGGAGGTTACATTTGATTACACCACGTGATCCTTTTGTTGAAAAACCTCTTTTTCCCTTCTAGAATCTATGTTCTTTCAATTCTTATTTATTTCTATCTAAGGCCTTTAATAATGAACTGTTTTATGTGTTTTATAAACAAGTATCCATTCAATTCCTCAGCAAATTCATATTAAATATCTAGCATACTTTGAATACTGTACAGGAGACATTGTAGTGAACAAAATGACCAGAAACTGTCCTCATGGGATTTTCAGACTAAGTAAGGAGGAAATATTTTTTTTCAAATAATTGCTCAAATTAAAAACAGTTCAGATGGCACATAGAATTTTGAAAATATGAAGACCATAATTTGGAAAATACTACTCTATGCCACGGTATTTTATGATTCTGAGGTGGTGACTCAAGTCCCAGTGTTTTTGCTTTTTTGTTTTTTGATGTCTAAATAAAATGTTCAGGTTATAAAATTTACAAGGAACTTTAAAGGACACCAAATCTATTCTTTGATCTGATCCTGGCATTCATCTTTAATTAGTAAGCCATCTGCATTAGTTTCCTATTTCTATCATAACAAACTACTACAAATTTAGTGGCTTCAAACAACACAAGTTTATTTTCTTCCAATTCTGGAGGTCTGAAGTCCTAAAATCAAGGTATTGGCAGAGCTGTGTTCCTTCAGGAGGCCCTATAGGAGAAACTGTTCCCTTACATTTTCTAGGTTCTAGAGCAGGGGTTCCTAAACATTTTTGTTCCAAAGATTCCTTTGCCAGCCAGGTGAAGCAAATACTACTGTACTTTATTTATTACATACATTCTTAAGTAAAGGAAATGCTAAATTGCAGTTAGAGGTCAGAGAAAATAAAGATAATAAGTTGGGTTTTTTTTCAATTCAAGCACACAGACCCCCTGAAATCTTTCCATAGACCCCCTGTTCTAGAGGATGCCCTCATCCTATTGTTCATGGCCTTGCAAAACTCTGACATCTGATTCCATCATTACAACCCTTTCCCTCTTATGAGGACTCTTGTGATTATATTGGCTTATCTGTATAATTGAAGATAATCTTCCCATCTCAAGATCCTTTAACTTAATCACATCATCAAAGTCTAACATATTTACAGGTTCTGAGGATTAGGACATGGAAATCTTGGTGGGGGGTGCATTATTCTCTCTACCAAACCAAAGAGTGCAGGTCCCACTGTGACAAGTTTGAAACTATTTTATGAATCCCCAAAAGAACAAGATTAAGCTCTTGAACTAATCCATTCCTGTGGAAGTGAGGCCCTGTTGATTAGACTACATCAGTGAGGCATGACACAGGTTGGGTTCCCATCCTCTTGCTAGGCCTTACATGAATGGAGACACAGAGGAAGAGACACTGGAAAAAGGAGCTCTGCCATTTTGACCTGGCCATGTGAGAGAGAGAACTCCAGTTTCTCCTACTGCTGCAGAAAGGCAGAGAAGCCAAGAGACTGAAAGAGGTATGGAGTCTGGAATCAGAGAGCACAGAGGCACGGAAAGAGGCCCCTGAGGGGCTGGGCCCAAGTTGCAGTTCAAGGCTGAGGAAGAAAGCCCTGCCATATGCCTGATCTCTATGTGGCAGGGTGCCAGGATTACCAGTAGCTGACTTTGGTGAGAAAGCATCTCTGCTGATGCCTTGATTTGAACATTTAATGACCTAAGAACTGTAAGATTTTACCTTAAATAAAATACCCATTAAAAAAGCCAACCCATTTTTAGTACTTTGCATCATTAGCCCTGTGGCAAACTAAGACACCCACCTTGTGATAGATTCTTCAACCTAAACTGAAATCTTTCTTAAGTCAATCCCTTCAAGACAGCTATAACAAATTGTGTGATCCTCAAGGTGATAGCTTTATAAAATCTAAAGATTTTGATCATGTCCATCTAAATCTTCTATTCTAAACTTCTATTCTATAGGCTGTATTTCTTCAGAGCAATTACTGCTTCACCTCTGACATAATTTGAAGTGTCATTATCCTGGTCTATCTACTTTCAACTTGACTTCAAACTGTCTATTTATTTCTTAAAGTGTGAAACCCAGAACACAGTATCCTCCAAGAGTATGCTCTCTTTTCAGAATTATCCCAAGTTTGAATTGTATTTTTTCCACTAAAACCACGATGGCAGTTCATATTGATTTTCCAGTTGACTATTCACTTCAAAGCTATTTTACTGGATCCTTGACTACTCTCTCTTCACCTTGTTTTGAATCCTGAATCCTCCATTTGTGGTTTTGGTTATTGCCCCAATCTTAAATGACAGATGATAATATTAGTCCCATGGGACAATTGTGAGAATTAATAAAGTGTTACATGTAAATTGCTTAATATAGTGCCTGCCACATGACAGGTATACAAAACTATTTGCTTTCTATGATCCCTCACTGCCATATATTTCTGATGTGGCTAGGAAGAAAAAGCCATGAATCTTCAGAATGCCATGAAACAGTTATCTGTGGATTAAGAATTTAAATTCTTGCAAGGGCCAGGCAGACAGCATTAATGTATAACTTGGACTGGTTTTTGATGATAGAGAGCAATAGAATACTGGCCAATGGGATAAGATATGCTTTGCCTGGAAGCAGTCATAATCAGATTCATGAGCTTCCCATGGGTCAAGTGGACATCACAAAACCTAGTAGGGCTATAACCACATGACTTGTTGTCTTAGGTTGTGTTTCCTAGAAGCAAAGCCTGAGACAAGGATTCTTGTTAATTGCAGACATTGTGAAGATGCTTTCTGAAGGAGAAAGATGACCAGTTCCTGAGAGGCTGGCAGTTGACAACTCACTGAAGCTGAGAATGGGTATACTAGCCATCTGGTAAGTGGGTCTGATTTGGGCAAAACTCATCCACTACCCTTTTACTTCACACCAAAAGGCTGGCAAAACTCTTCCAGTATCAAATGATTGAGTGCACTACAGGAGGTGGTTGCTTAAGGTTAGGGATAAAGTAAAAGCTGGGAGTTTGGCCAGTGGGAAGACTCCCTACAGAACCCATTAGGGAATTCTCACATGTGCGCAGTGGAAAGTTAGAGAATGACTGAGAGAAATTCCAAAGACAGAGTTTGACATTCAGTGTCAGTCAAAAGAAGTGCCAACAATCAACAGAAATTATTTCAACTGTAATGTATTTTCTGAGAGACTTTGATTACTTGTAGGAACCAAGCCCTAGGTGAAGAAATCAAAGGAGTTGGACCAACTGCAAAGAGAGGAAGGAAAGGTTCCCTATTTCACCTATTGGAGGGAAATTAAACCAGACAAAATAAGGGAATTTTAAAGAAAGAATGTTTAATGATAGAAAGTAACCAAGAATTTAAAAACCTTCTGGGAAGGGAGATTTAACGAAGAGCCTCAAAGAGTAATGGTAGAGAAAAATAAAACCCTTAGTCCTATATACCTCTACCAAGGTGAGATTGCTCATACAAATACTACACCCTTCAAATCATGCTATGCCTCCCTTTCAGTTGGATTTAGAGCCAGCCATGTCATAATGTCAGTCCATAAATGTGAAAGGAGATCATATATATATGTATCTATAATCTTATTAACCTAGTAAGTTTGGAATGAAGAAAACCAATCTTGTGGAGTCAAGTAAATATGGATTAGGAAAACTGATAAACCCTTCTCAACACTTTTTTTGTTTTGTTTTGTTTGTTTGTTTGTTTTTCTGGATAGCCATTTGAAGAAACATATAGAAGAATACAAGTCAAAAAAAGAAATTATACAAATCAATGAACTGCCAAATATAGCCTTCCAAACCTATTCTCAACAATATTGCGAAAGTATGTTTTATGACTATATACCATTGTATCTCTAGCAACAAACAAATACCTGAAACCCAGTAAAAGAATAAACCTGTAGTAAATGAATATATGAATTTTATATTGCATCTTTTGGTGATGTCATTTTACTGAGTTTTGTGTCTTTCATTAAATAAGAATGGAGGGCTATTTCTAAAGTAAGCAAAAATTGGACTTTAAAGACATTAAAGACATGTATGCAGATTTATTGCAACTCTTAGAAAACTGTAGTCTATTATTTATTTTATTGCTAAAAGTACTAGAAACCTAATTGCCCTAAGGAAAAAAGACAATATTTGCATATTTACCACATTCACTGAATTGCAACCTTCCTATGGGACAGGCAGAGCACTGTATTACATCATCTCATTAAATTCTTGCAAGAATCTCATGTAATAAATATTATTAATCCCATTTTATGGTTGAGAAAACTAAGGCTCAGAGAAGTTAGATATCATGCCTTTTGTGACAGAACTCATAAATGATAGAAGCAGGAGTCTAGTTCATGCCCATCTATTGTCAACATATGAAATCCATTAAAAGTCTTTGCTTTTGGAAAAGCATAAAAATTGCATGCTCCCACACTTTAAATTTCCTGAATTAAGTTCTTGGTTATTATGAATTCACAGACTTACAATTAAGCATTTGAAAAACATTTTTGACACTCTCTTTCTGTCTTTTGTGTTATAAAAATAATACAGATTTTTTCAATTCTTCCAATCCAAATAGAATATATTATTTACAAGCATTTCCTACTTTAGTTTCAGATATATGCCTTTACCACTGCAGAGATGAAAAATACTTTCAGCAAATATCCATGGTCATTGGATAATGTTGAGTGGGTGGATTGGTAGAAGAATATGCCTGATTATTTATAGTGCCTGGAAAAATATCCTAATTTGTGCTTCTTAGTAAAATCTAAGATGAATGACACTCACTACAAATAATTAAAGAAAGCAAAGTTCTTGCAATGAATTGTCTCTTAAAATGGTTCCAGACAATCTAGTTATATGTTCTTCTTTTGACAGCTGTGGCTACCAAACTGGAAACTTAATTTCTACTTATGACACAACTGGTTTATTGAGTTTGTTTATAATATGTAGATATTTTCTGAAAACATGAACTGTATCTTCAATTAGTTTTCTTATTTTTATAAATGTCTGTGGAGAAAAATCAAATATTTCCATTATCATCTGCTAATTAGTCC
>JAQZBX010018892.1:22282-34322 GCA_029593785.1 Cabassous unicinctus
TATCTATATAAATTATCCTTACATTTTAATATCCAACTCCTACCATCCATTAGCAAAGCCAGCTTTGTATCATTTTCCATTTCCTCCATCAGAATCCTCCATCTCTTGCTTGTACCTAACAGGTCTTCCTGCTTCCTCCCTTGCCTATATGCAGGCTTTATTCCACAGAGCACTTAGATGTTTGTTTTTTTTAATATTAAATATTATCATGCCTCTTCTTAACTCAGAGCCTTTAATGAACGCTTAACCATTGTAAGTAAAATCCATGGTCTTTATTCTAGATTACAAGCTTCATTATAAACAGGCTTCCATCTAATATCTCTGACTTTGTGTCTTACTATCTTTATTCTCCACTTCCACCCACACTGACCCCCTTTCTGTTCCTCAGACATGTCACACAACTTTGCTGAAGTCACTTCAAAGAGGGCATTTGCTCTCTTCCATCTGGAATACACTAACTTAACCACAATGTTTGCCTCCACCATAATTCAAATTACTCCTTTTTTCTCATCTTCTCAATGGGATTCCTTGACTAGGAAAGAATTGAAGCTTTGCTTTTGTCTTTGGTTACATGTTACACTTTGATACCTGTAGCATTTTGATATTGTTTATGAATTCCAAAAATAGATATTGGATTATGTTTGTGAGCTGGTTTGCACATATTAGATTGTATTGGGTTCAGAGGTTTCACTTTTACTTAATTAAATAATGATTAAGGCTTTGATTGGGCCATGTCAGTAGGACATTGAGTCCCCACCCACCAAGGGCAGGGACTGACATAAAATGACAAGGCACAAGAGTTAGTTGGAGTTTTGAGTTGGAGCCCAGGACATAAACACACAGGAGAAGAACACAGAGGAATAGAGACAGCTCCATGGACAAAGCAGAAGCCCTGGGAAAAGAGATGAGCTGTTCTCCTGAGAGTTCACAGCTAGTCTTGTGGAGCGAACAAAGCAGCTGAGCCCAGAGAGAATCGAGCCCCGGGGAGAGAGACAAAGCCTAGAGACCCCGATAATCTACAGCTGGCCTTGTGAAGAGAACAAAGCAACTAAACCCAGAGAGAAATGAGCCCCATGAGAGAGATGAGACTTATCCCAGCCTACAGTTGATATTGGAAGAAGCTGGAGCTATGGAGCCTTAAGAGGAAGAGGAAGGCTGAATCCAACACATGGCAACAGACTTTGGTGAGGGAAGTAACTTACACTTTATGGCCTGGTAACTGTAAGTTTCTACCCCAGATAAATACCCTTTATAAAAGCCAACAGATTTCTGGTATTTTGCATCAGTACCCCTTTCACTGACTAATACACCACCTCACCCACATTCAAGTCACACTGACCTCCTCCCACAGCTAAGATTTGTTCATAGTGTTCTCCCACCTTCTTGACCCCATCCACATTTAGATAACTCAAATGCCTTCTGGATAGATTAGATATTATATACTGTAAATGCTAATACTAACATGTTTCTGTCTTCTTTGGGATTCTTAATCACAGTTGGAAATTTACATTAATTTGGAATTTTATCTGATTAAGATTTGCTTTATTTACCTAATGTATGATCAATGAGGATGTGCCCTTAACTGATTAATTTATCTTGATTCCAAGAACAGTGCCTGACAAAAAATAAATAAACAGTCACTCAACAGATATTGATAATAAAGTAATTAATACCTTAGTAAGTCAAATTGATATTGGAGAGTTATAAAATATCTTAGTTTCACAGGGCTGCTGTAACAAAGTACCATAAACTAGGTGGCTTAAAACAACAGAAATTCGTTGTCTCAAAGTTATGGAAGCTGGAAGACTGAAATCAAGGTGTCAGCAGGGCCAAGTTTCTTCTGAAGTCTGTAGGGAAGAATCTGTTCCATGCTTCACTCCAGGCTTCTGGCAGTAGCTTGCTGCAATCAACAATTTTCTCTGCTTCAGCAATCACAAGGTATTTTCCCCTCAGTCTATGACCAAATTTCTTCTTCGTATAAGGACTCCAGTCATATTGGAATAAGGGCCTACTGCACTCCAATATGACCTCTGTATTAGTCAGTGTTCTCTAGGGAACAGAATCGCTGGAGATATCTGTAAATAGAATGAGATTTTATAAGAGTCTCTCATGTGACCGTGGGGGTACACAAGTCCAGGTTCTGCAGGCAGGAAACCCGGGGCTCCAATGAAAGTCCAAAGAAGGTCCTTGATGAGTTTCCAGGAGACATTGGCTGTCCAAAGATGAGCTGAGAAATTCTCTCTGAATGCTGAAACCACTTCCCATTTTAAGACATTCAACTGATTGGATAAAACATCACTCATTGCTGATGGCAATCTTCCTGGTTGATTGTAGATGTAATCAGCCATCTATGCAGTAAGCTCACTGATGATTAAAGCCCATAAATGTCCTTGCATTACAATTAGCCCAGTGCTTGCTTGACCAGACAACGGGGCACAATTACCTGGCCTAGATGACACATTAGCCTAACCATCACAACCTCATTTTAACTTGTCTAATTCCATTTATAATGACCCTATTTTCAAATATGATCATATACTTAGGTACTGTGGATTAGGACTTCAAAATATCTTTTTTGGGAATACAATTTAATCCATGACACAACATTTACTTTGCAGTAAGCATACCTCCAATTTCCAATAAAATCAGATGCAAGATGATGAAGAATAAAAGGGATATGGGTTTTTAAGATTTAGAATGGCCCAAAGGCCCTAACACACATACACATGGAGTTGTATGCATGTGTACAATGAAATATATTCCAATTCTTTTTTTAAATGGGATACTATGGTTTAATTGTGTCTGGTTTATTTTTTTTTAACAAATCAATTTTATTGATACATATTAATAAAGCACAAATCCATTCAAAGTGTACAATCAATGGTATTCGGTATAATCACATAGTTGTACATTCATTGCTTCAATCATTTTTAGAACATTTTCACTATTTCAATAATAATAATAAACAAAAACAAACAAACAAACAAAAATACTCATCACCTCTGAGTCTCTCTAATTCCCCTGCCATACAGAGCTGCTATTCTGTTTCTGTCTCTCTAGTTTATTTGTATTTCTATTTTGTAAAAATAGTCTTATATATGCAATATAACCCATATTTATATTTTACATGAGGTTTCACTATGTTATACAGTCTAATGTTACATTTTTTAGCTTTTCTTTTAGTAATATACGTGACTTTAGACTTACCCTTTCAACCACTGTCATTCCCATGTAATAGCTCTGCTAGTTACAAACACTATACTGTACTTTCTTAAATGTTATGTAAGAAACTGTCCTAATTCAAATGGTTCATATGTAAACTAACAAACAAAAATGTTAACAAAATCATTTAAAAATTTAGTTCTATGAAGTAAACAATAAAGACATCAAATGTTTCTTCCATCCATCATTCACTTTTATAGGCAATGACTTCCTGAGGACCAATCATTTTGTAACTTGCTACCTAAATTTTTCCCACTAGAAAAAATTTATATGTCACTGAGGGCTGATAATGCTTGATAATTGCACTGTCTTTTCCTATCAAATTAATGCTAGTATTTGCCTGAGGCATTTTAACACTTTTCCTTTTTTCTGTAATAAAAGGTATATGCCTGAAATAGGCAGTGAGTACTACATCTAGGAGAAGAAATGGGGTACTGTAAGGAAGTGGCATCTAAAAAGCAGGGAAGAAGAGCATTTTTTTTTACAAATTAACTATAAGTGGTTTCAAAGTCCATTTATTACATTATACTGTTGTAAGTTTACATGTGTCTCAACTGATATCTAAATGAATGTAAAAGTGACAAACTGAAAATGCTTAAAAGTGATGGAGACAACAAAAAATTAAAGACAAACAAAAAATGATCATGCAGTCACTGTGCAGACAGCTAAAGTCTTACACTCAAATATTATATTTGCTTTAAAATATCAGCTAAGACAAAGGCAAAGAAGAGAAGAGCCTGGCACTGCAGTCAGAGTATGTAGGTCAGCCTCAGCCTATCATGGAGAATTAATTTTCCTGAAGACCCAGCATAGCAAGGAGGAAGCAGAACAACAGATGTCAGGTAAGGACAATAGCCTCTATTTGGTCTCCTTGTCTAACTTCTTCCAATACCTATATTGTCTATGCACTTTCTCCTGGGTACAAGCACCAAGTCCGGAGTCCACTGTGGAACCTTAGGCAAGACACTTAACCTCTGTGTGCTTCTGCCTCCTCATTTTTAAGTGAGGATAATACCACTACCTCCCTCACTGGGTTGCTGTGAGGATTAAAATACTATACCTAAACTCATAGAGTTGTTTTCTGGATTAAAAGTACTTTGAATGGTGTCTAGCATCATTTTACCTTCATAGAAGAACAACCTATTACTATTATTAATCTCAACCCTTATAATTTTAGAAAAGCATTTTAGAGATGCATATGATTTTATAGAAAGTCTAGTCCTACTATCACCCCCTTTTACCCACTATGTAGGTCTAAAATTCAGCAAGACTTGAAATATATGAATATATGAAATTCTTCATATTTTTTCTATAGTTTCTAACTATAGTAACTTAGAACTTAAAGGAACACAAACCACATTCTAATCTAAGCTTTCTTCTTCTCTATAATAGCTCAGGAAAAGGAGATTGGTAGAAAGTAATAAAGTATGGGCTGTACACATTGATATGAATGGATATAAAGCCAGAATCTAAGTCTTTTGATGTATAGATCAAGCTTTATTATTATTATTTCACACTGTTTCCTAGTCAAAGTTACAAAAATGTTTATGTTAACAGTATCATAACTAGTTAAAAGTCACTGACACAGATGTTTGAATCATGAAAAAGACTGCTGAAAGATAAATTTAACAACAGACAAGCTATTTCAAGAGTCATTGAAAGCACTGATACAAAAGATTTTTAAAATATTTTTCTTCTGTTTTTCATTTAATCCAAAGAATATACATACAATACTAAGAGACCCACACAGTCTTTCTTATCAAGAACAGAATTCCTGTATCTGAATAATATTTCTTATTCTTTTTTCATTATTCAATTTCACTGTGCAAGGAACAATAAAATCTTTAAACTGGAGGATTGTGGGAAGAAGGCAACAGACTAACAGGCACAGCTGAATGCTATCACAAAAATAACAGAGAAAGAGCCAAAATTTGTCTGAGGGACCTGCTTTGGAGGTCAGCAAACCAGGACAGTGATACACAACTCCCAGGAGGGCAAGGGACAGAGATGTGAAGAAGCTGAAAAGACAAATGTGAGTTACCAAGCCCCCGTGGTGACCAGGAAGGGCTCCCCTCCTCACCCCAAAGATATTAACCTGGGGTAAAGTGCCTTTCTCACTGCAGCAGACTGAGAGTAGAACAGACATTTTCCTACCTGTCAGCTGTTTCAAGGGAAAAGGAAGGGGAGGTAGGGGTGCTTTTTTTAAAAAATTGAATTGGGCCAGCAGAGCTCACTTTGAATCTGCAATCTGGAGATTCAGCACAGGAACACAAGAAAGCCAAGAATGAAACACCTCCCTGGAAAGATGTGTTTTCTAGTGCTATCTGCTGGCCCTTATGGAAATTGCATGGACAAAAACTGCTCTCTGTATCCAAACCCTGGGAGATCATCTGCATGCCACTAGTAAGACCCTGGCCCAATTTTGAAAACTTAAGCTGGGCAATTTTGAACACTGAAAATAAGTTGAACCAAATATCAAAGAAGAGCTGTGAAAAAAAAAACAATAGGCAAGGGAGAGAAATTAGCCATCAGAGTAAATTCCCCAACATATTCAGATTTTTAGACATCAACAAAAAATTACAAGCCATACTAGGAAACAAGAAGAGATCTTATTTATGACCTTATGAAGGACATAAATAGCAATATCCAAGGAGGACAACACACCCCAAACAGAATACATCTGAATAGACCCATTCGGAGACACTATTCAGAATGATAAATATCAGAGATAAAGAGTGGATTCTAAAAGTAGCAAGAGTAAAGCAAAACAACACATACAAGGGAAACTGGATAAGATTAAGTGTAGACCTATCATCAGAAATCATGGAGGACAGAAGAAAGTGGCATGATGTATTTAAGGTACTGAAAGAGAAAAACTGCCAGCCAAGAATTCTGTGTCTGACAAAGCTGTCCTTCGAAAATGAGGATTAGTTCAAAGTCTTCACAGACAAACAAATCTGATAAAATATGTTACCAAAGCACCATATTTGCAAGAGATACTAAAGGGGGTGCTGCAGCCTGAATGGAAAAAAACAAGGGCAAGAGATTTAGAGAAGAGTTTAGAAATGAAAATTATTAGGAACAGTAAACTAAAGGACAATAAAACAAATGCTAGAATGATATGACAACAGAGAACCTAAGCACACAATGGGTGAAGTAAATAATGCCTTTACAGTAATAACACTGAATGTTAATGGATTGAACTCCCCAATCAAAAGTCATAGACTGATAGAATGAATTAAAAAATATGAGCTGTCTATATGTTGTCTACAAGAGATCCACGTCAGATGTAAGGACATAACCAGGTTAAAAGTGAAAGGTTGGAAAAAGGTATTCCATGCAAATAGTACCAGAAAAGAGCTAAAGTAGACCAGATAAATGTAAAATAGCAACATTACAGTATACGATCAATAATTACTCAGTGCAATTGGCAAATTGTTCCTGTGATCAATATTCTGTAATTTTTTTCATACAAAATAAACACTTAATTGAAGAGAACTGGAGAAGAGATATATTTTTGGATACTTCAGTTTTCTTTAACCCTTTCTTATTCATATTCTTTAATTAAAATAATCTATCTGGATCAATAACGATCTAGCATGACTACTGTTGAACAAGATTTTCAGTTTTTCTGCTTCATAAAATTATGAGTTGGCAAGTTATTATCTGCTGTAATTCATTCCAATAAGATGTGAAGAATTCCCAAATAGGAATTTGATTATCTTGAAAGAATTATGGTCTAAATGGGCATTAAATTACTAAACAAATAATTATTTTTCATTCTTAGAGAGTATTATGTCCATCAGTTAAAACTGTAATATAAAAATTAGAATTATGTTATAATTAATTAATATTATATTTGAATTATTATTTACAATTTTAAAGGTTTGTTGCTATAATATCTATATTTTATAATTGATGATGTTAAAACTAACCTGGCCTTGCACTTTCTTTTAAAATTTGTAATTTCTTGCCATCTATTTTTCTATTTATTTTACAATTTTACAATAAAGGACTTTTTAACAGGTTAAAAAAAAAAGCCATTGATTATATACTTTGGATAGATCATGTGTGAATGGTGTATGAATATATCTCAATAAAATTGCTTAATAAACAAATAAATAATTGTTCAAGAATTGTGAGAGAAAGCAGCTATATACAGCAAGGGAAACAGAGAGACTGAGAGGTGGCGAATTTGCTTGTTTGTCTGTTTTTTGTTTATTATTATTATTATTGAAATAATGAAAATGCTGTAATAATGATTGAAGTGATGAACACACAACCATGTGATTATACCAAATACCATTGATTGTACAATTTGGATAAATTTCATGCTTTATTAATATGTTTCAATAAAATAGATTTGTTTAAAAAATATTTAAAGTAACAAAATTATGAAAAACTCTAATGTGTTTATTACCATTCCTGTAAGGAAATCTGTCAATATTTTTCTATTAAATTGTGATGGAGAAGCTCAAGAAGTGATTCTGTTTCTGACCAATATGGTGTTATAAGACAATCCAGGGTTCTAGTCATATGCAGAATTTTAGAAGAGCTAGCAAAAGCTGGGAAAGCCATCTTCCTCAGAGCTCCAGAAACACTTAGAGGGCTACAGTAACAGAGCAAGTGCCGAATCAAACAAAAGCAGCCTAAAAATGGTAGGAGAAGCATGTGGTGTCCTTGCTGCACCTTTTCCCAACTCCTACCTATCAGATTGTGGAGCAACCTGCACTCTCTTTATAGGTCCCTGGCCCTGTTCTGGAGGAAGAGATCTCTGTGTGCTTTCTGGGGTGCCTGTGTCTGTGCCAATTTATTGGGTAGCAACATGAAGGTCTGAACCAGGACACTCCTCTCTGTATCTCTGTCCCAGCACTTGTTACCCTGCAGGAATAAGCAACTTAAGAAAACTAAAATAGCCTGAGAAACTATCAAATTGAAGCAGCCTAGGGCAAAATATTTCCAACTTCAAGATATACAATAAAGCATTAGAGAACAGGGATGTCTATTATAAAGAGAGTAGAGGGGGCATTTGTATCTTTTAAAACAGAGGAATTTCTAAGGTCAGGAATTCATGCCTAGGACAGGACACATGTTCAGAAAAGAAAGAGAGGAACCCACTTATTCTCTATGAGCTGATCTTCTTGGTAAGAGGGTTTAATTTTGAAGGAGAGCAACAGACTACACAGTGCCAGTTTGCAAAGAAAGTTAAAGGCTTTTTTTTTTTTTTTCTTTTTTGCATCGGGCTTTTTGTTTTTGTTAGCTCATGGAACTCAAAGAAGTATCTGTCATATTACTATCTGGATACAAACTTAAGGAACTGACATGTCAAATACCAACTTCCAGAGTTCACACATTAAAATATTTTAAAAGGCCAGTGTAAAACAAAAGATTATAAGATAAAGAAGTAGGAAGTGATGGCCCACCCAAAGGAACAAGATAAAAATTCAGAAACCAATGAGCACCATACTTTGGAAATACCAGACAAAGGCTTTAAAAAATGAGCTGACAGAAGGAAGTATCAGAAAGCAGAAATAGAAGACAATTGAAAGTATTCAGGCTGAGGAGAAAAAAGAAGAAAGAACAAAGACAAGTGAAGAGAGTCTGTGAGGCCTATGGGACACCATTAATCATACCAATATATGAATTATGAGAGCCAGAGAAGGAGAAGAACAAAAGGGTGAAGGAAAAAGAAATAAAGGCAAGTAAATTCCCCAAATTCACAAAAATATGAATATACAGATACGAGAAGCCCAAAATGGAAAAATTCCAAAAGAACCATGCTGTTTTAGTACCTACACTGGGAAATCTCTCTCTGACTACTGAAATCACTTCTTCTTTTAAGACCCTTAACTGATTGGATGAGACATCTCTCATTGCTGAAGGCAAATTATTCAGTTGATTGCAGATGTAATTGGCCATAGATGCAATCAACTCACTGATGATTTAAGTTTATGAAATGTCCTCACAAAACAATTAGGCCAGTGCTTGCTTGATCAAATAACTGGCCACCATTACCTGGCCAAGGTAACACATGAGCCTAACCATTACACTAATCAAAATTGGGTATTGGTGTGATTTCCTGGGGCATAATTCCCCTCCAACTGTGGACCTGTGAAACCTTGAGAACAAGTAATCTCCTTCCAATATACAATGGAGGTGCAGGCATAGTATAAACATTTCCATTCCCATAGGAGAAGAAATTAGAAAGAAAAAAAGAAGGGGTCACAGATCCTAAACAATTCTGAAACCCTGCAGGCATACTTCATTAGATTTCAAGGTCTAAGAATCACTATGAAATGATGTTTTGTTCTATAGACCTGATGAAATGACAGCCCTAACCTTTCCAAGCCCCTGTGCTGTGGCCATGCTCACCTCAAATATTGGGGCAAAGGTTCCATCCTCTCTGAGTATTGAAATGGCATCCAGGTTGTATATGCCGGGGTACAGGCTCCACCCTCTAAAAGCACTGGAGCAACAACACTCTTCTTGAACAATGAGGCAGAATGCCCACCCTCTCCAAGTGCTAGGACAGAATCAGACTTTCCACCCAAATGGGTGGCCCTGCTGTCTTGACCCAAGAGGACATCTTCATTCGACACCTCAGCTTCCATGGTTCTCTCCTTGAAATGATTTCTTTCTTCAAATTGTCCCTTTTTTGTTCTTTTTAGTCCAGGCTGGTAGTGGTTCCATTCATAAAAATTGCACAAAACACTTGTCAATTTTGCATGTTCACAGTGGTCCAATACATCAGACAAAAGAACTTTCAACAGATCCTTCCTGAATAACTGCATTTCGAATCCTAACTTCTCTAGCAATTCCCAACTGTTTCCATGATGAGTTAGACCCAAGTATCTTCAGGGCCTTGTATTAGGCAATGCTTTCTTAGACTTTCCACCCAAAGTACAAGCAACAAAAGAAAAAATAGGTATATGTGACCTCACCAATATTGAAAACTTTTGTGTATCAAAGGACTTTATCATGAAAGTGAAAAACAACCAACCCAGTGGGAGAAAATATTTGGAAACTGCATATGTGATAAAGGTTTTATATTCAAAATATATGAAGAAATCTTACAACTCCACAGTAAAAAGACAAATGACCCGTTTAAGAAATGAGCAAAGAACTTGAATAGACATTTCTACAAAGAGGATATTCAGATGACCAAAAGACACATGAAAATATGTTCGACATCATTAGATATTAGGGAATTGCAAATCCAAACCCAGTGAGAAACCATTTCTCAACCACTAGAATGGCTACTACTAAAAAACATAGAAAATTACAAGTGTTGGAAAGGATGTGGAGAAACAGGAACACTCCTCAATTGTTGATGGGATTTTAAAATGGTGCAGCTTCTGTGGGAGACAGTTTGGCAGTTCCTCTGAAAGTTAGGCACTTAAATACCATATGAACTGGCACACCCACTTCTAGGAATATACCCAAAAGAACTGAATGCAGGGACTCAAACAGATATTTGCACACCATTGTTCATCTCATTCCACAGTTGATGGAAGCAACCCAAGTGTCCATCAACTAATGTATGAATAAATAAAATGTTACCTAGACATATAATGGAAAGTTATTAAGCAATAAAAATGAATGGAGTTTTGATATATGAACAACATGGATTAACATGGAAGTCATGTCAAGTGGCATAAGTCAAACACAAAAGGACAAATATTGTATGATCTCACTAATTTGAAACAATTATAATATTCAAACTCAAAGAGTTAGTCTCTAGAATATAAATTACCAGGGGACAGGGTGGGGATAAGGAATGGAAAGTTAAGGCTTAAAATGTACAGTGTTCTTATTCGGAATGATGGAAATGTTTTGGTAATGGATGGTGGTAATGTTAGCACAATTAACAGCATTGAAATATATATCTGCATATGATTAAAAGAGGAAATGTTAGATTTTATATATGGAAACCTAATATATATTTTTTAATCCATGGAATTACTCTACACAAACAGTGAACCCTGAGTTAAACTGTGGACTTTAATTAATAGGACAATTATAAAATATGTTCATAAATTGTAACAAACTTCCACCCCAATGCAAGTTTTTGGTAGGGTGGTATATGGGAATCTTGTATTTTATGCATGATTTTTCTGTAAACTCACAACCTCTCTAATAAAGAAAAAACCCGCATTATCATCTCAATCGATCCAATATAACATTTTTACAAAATTGAACACACTTACGTGAAGAAAACACTTGATCTAGGAATCAAAGAGAACTTTCTCAACCTAATGAATGGCAGCTACAAAAAATCGACACCTACTAATATATTTAATGGTTAAATACTGAGTGCTTTTCCCTTAAAGTTAGGAACAAGATACGTATACCCACTCTCACCACATCCAATAAATGGTGTACTGGAGTTTCTAGGCCAGGGGCAGTTAGGATTAAAAAAAAAAAAAGAAAGAAAGAAAGAAAGGTCATCCAGATTGGACAGGAAGAATTTTAAATGTCTCTATTGACAGATGAAATGTTCTAGTATATTAAAAATATCACAAGGAATCAACATAAAATATATTAGAACTGGTAAACAAGTTCAGCAATGTTGCATGATGCAAGATAAATATGCAAAAATTGCCTGTATTTCTATTCAGTCTTAAGGAAAAATCTGAAAATAAAATTAAGGAAACAATTCCATTAACAATAACCTCAAAAAGAAGAATAAACCACTTAGGAATAAACTTAACAAGAGAAGTGGTAGACTTGTGCACTGAAGACATTAAAACATCACTTGTGGGGGCCGGATGTGGCTCAAATGGTTGGGCGTCCGTCTGGGTTCGATCCCCGGGACCTC
>JAQZBX010018893.1:0-12442 GCA_029593785.1 Cabassous unicinctus
CTGTAATATGTTTAATAAGGCAGTAAATTCCCTGCATGCAAGTCTACATTCATTAATCTTTTCTTTCCTTCTTTGGGGCCTCCTGTTAGTTAGAGGTGTATGCTGATTGAAACTAAGTATATGGATCAAGCCCTCCTTAGGCCTAGTATCTTTTTCTTCTGTTTCATAGGCATAAAAGATGCCAGTGACTAGCCATCTTGCAAATATGGGCTCTAACTCATCATTACCTGGCAGGAAACAGAAAGAGCAACAACAAAAACATTTGCAAATTAAGAGCATATGGTACTACTACTAATAATGCATTGGCATCATAATAGCTTATTCAACAATCATCAGTGAGGACTTACATACTAAGGTTGGTCAGAATGATCCTTTTTAAAACCAGATCTGCTTAAAATCTTTTGATGGATCTTCATGCCCTTCTCAATTCTTTAATTCCATTTCCCATTGTTCCCCAAGTTGCACCTCAGGCTCTGGCCTTTAATTGCAGTGTCCCAAATACGCACTGTCATTTCAAGGCTTGTAGTTTCCATCCCCACCCACACCCCCACTTTCTTGGCAAGATGCATCCTTTAGGATTATGTGTAAAATGTTTAATGGATAAAGGTATTGACCCTTTAGTTGCTGGAACACAAGGAGGTCTGGGGATCATAGAAGAAGGACTGGGATTACTGAAATGGGGATACACTAGGGAGTAAATGGAGGGTTGCTTGGAGTAACTGCTATTTACCACTGATATACAATGATTCAATATTTTAACAGTTCAGCAACTATCAACTTTGCTACCTTAGTGAGTACCTGTGTCATTCCTACTCCAGCTATGGACTCAAGACTGTAAATCTTCTGAGAGAAGGTAAATGCTCTTTCCATTCATCTTTGTATTTTCTAGCCACCTAGTACAGTATCTCCAGCAGAGTTGATACTTAATGCTTGTTAAACAACCCAACTCAAGAACTACCTCCTCAGAAATGTAACCCCAGGCAAAGTTAATCACTGTGCATCAGTCACTGTGTATTATTGTGTCATACATGCATACCTTGGAGATATTGCAGAATCGGTTCCAGACCACTGCAATAAAGTGAGTATCGCCATAAAGTGTGTCACACAAATTTTTTGGCTTCCCAGTGCATATAAAAGTTATGTTTATCCTATACTGTAGTCTAAGTGTGCAGTAGCACCATGTCTTAAAAAAAAAATGTACATACTTTAATTAGAATGTGACACAAAAACAAAATGAGTACATGCTATTGGAAAAATGGTGCCAATAGCCTTGCTTGACACAGGGTTATCACAAACCTCCAATTTGTTCAATGCAGGGTTGTCACTAACCTTCAATTTGTAAAAAACACAACATCTGTGAAACACAATAAAGCAAAGCACAATAAAATGAGGTATACACATTTTGGTAATTTTCACAATATTTCAAACTTTTTCATTATTATTATATCTGTTATGGTGATCTGCGGTCAGTGATCTTTGATGTTACCATTGTAATTGTTTGCTGGCACCATGAACTGTGGCCATATAAGATGGCAAACTTAATCAATAAATGTTGTGTGTGTTCTGACTGCTCCACCAGCTGGCCATTCCCCATCTCTCTCTCCTCAGGCCTTATTATTCCCTGAGACAAAACAGTATGAAAGTAGGGCAGTTAATAACCCTACAATGGTCTCTAAGATTTCAAGTGAAAGAAAGAGTTGCTGTTCTCTCACTTTAAATCAAAACCTAGAAATGACTAAACTTAGTGTGGAAGGCATGTCAAAAACCAACAAAAGCAAGAAGGTGAAAGCTAAGCCTCTTGTGCCAAGTAGATAGCTAAGTTGTGAATGCAAAGAAAAAGTTCCTGAAGGAATTAAATGTGCTACTTCAATGAACATACAGATGATAAAAAGGTGAAACATTCTCTGTTTTTAGTTGTTTGAAAAGATCCTTAGCATTTTTTAAAAAGATTTATTTATTTATTTCTCCTCCCCCTCCTGTTGTTTTGCGCTCGCTGTCTGCTCTCTGTGTGTTCTTCTATGCCTGCTTGTCTTCTCTTTAGGCGGTACCAGGAACCGATCCCAGGACCTTCCAGAGTGGAGAGAGGCTGCCCAATCTCTTGCACCACCTCAGCTCTCTGGTCTGCTGTGTCTCTCATTGTCTCTCTTTTCTGTCTCTTTTTGTTGTGTCATCTTGCTGTGCCAGGTCTCCGCTCCGGCCAGCACCCCTGAGCAGGCCAGTACTCCGCGTGTGCCAGCTCGCCACACGGGCCAGCTTGCTTTTCACCAGGAGGCCCCGGGAATCAAACCCTGGACCTCCTATATGGTATACAGGAGCCCAAACACTTGAGTCACATCCCCTTCCCAGCATTTATTTTTAAAGGATTTTTCACTGGGTATAAAATTCTAGCTTAGCAAATTTTTTTCATCACTTTAAAGGTAACATTCTCTTGCTTTCTGGCTTTCTTTGTTCCTTTGCTGCAAATCAGTCATCTTATTTCTTCCTTGATGGTAATAAAACTTTTTATCTGCCTGCTTTTAGGAGGTTTCTATTTCCTTTAATCTTCAGTAGTTTGACCATAATGTGCTGAAGTGTTGTGTTCTTTATGTATTTCCTGTTTGGGATATATAGAGGGGATTGGTGGTCTGCTACTGCAATCACTAGAATCTTCTAATATTCACAGTCATAATATAGGCTATGGAGAAAGGTTAGAGTAGGTAAATATATTGGCTTGACTTTCTGGAACCTCTTTCTAGAATTTTGCAATCCAGAACATTTTGGAATTTTGTCTTTAATACATATTACTTTTCAGATTAATGCCAGAGTCCTTAACAAGGGGTCCATGAACTTGAATTGAAATTCAAGAAAACATTATTCTTATGGGGACATGTTGGTGTGGATGTGATATATTTATTAAATAATGCACAATGTAGTATGGACTTAGTAAGGAGTCTATGGTTTTCACCTAACTGGCAAAGGGGTCCATGGAACAAAAAAGGTTAAGAACCCTTGGAGTAATGGAACAATATAAATTTAGGTGTAATTTGATGTTCAAGTTAATTAGTAGAGGTTTATATACATTTTATATTAAAAGGATCATATTTTGGCAGATACTCATCTTAAGTTGGCGCTTGATTCTCTTCCACTTCTCCTGGGTTTAATGTGAAATCAGATCAACTAGTTATTCATTTAACTTATATATGAATACTTATTAATGGTTAGTTGAAACCACTGGGGAAATACAAGTAAAGAAAAGGAAAGGTGGAAGCTGAGATTTAATATTTGTAATTTTTATAGCTAAACAATAATTATTTTTTACTCCTCCTCATCAGAGTTCCTCCTAAATTTTGAGTGAACATAGGGAAAGGAGATTCAGACAATGGAGCAATTGAATATTTTTTTATTTATGATCAATCTTCTTTTTTATGCTGCTTATTTCAAAACATCAATTCTTTTCTAATAGTAAAGAGAGAATCAAGGATACCACTTAATAGAAGAAAATTTTAGAATGTAGAATTTTCTGTCTTTATTTTATGTAGGTGAGAATGAGGAAGTAGTACTTTTATTTTGTGTTCAATGAGAAAGTACAAGTATTATATTAAATAATAGTTTATTTGTTTTAAATTCCCATTATCAGATATCAAATAGTATTTGTATTAAATTTTATTTCATTTTAAAATAACAAAAATTCATTAGATTTTGTAAATTGAACATAAAACTTCTTGCAAATTAAATAAGTGAATCCAACATAAATGGAGAGGAATCATAGTAAATCTATTAATAGAGAGGAAGTGTATTCTGGAATCTATTGATTTTTAGAACTGTAACAATGAGTAAAACAGTAGTCAGACAGCATTCCTGGTACCTCCACTTCACCATCTTCCCAGAAGTCCTTGGAAATGTAATTTATATATATTGTTGCACAAAACTTTTAGTGATGGGATGTTTTTCTCTGCCTATTTGTATTACACAATGAACCATTGTACTTGCATCATCTCATCTTATCTATTCTTTCTCCATTCCTCACTGTTATTCACTTAGTCAGCTTCGGTTTCTTTCCAGGGAATGCCAAGTTGTCAGCTTCACTCTCATCATGTTAAGCAGGTTTCATGACAATTTATAGTCTTGTCCTTTTTATTACAACTCACAATTTCCATAGTTGGAAGAAGAAATGAGCCCATGTTTTTTTGTGAAATTTGGATAGCAATAAAATAATTTCATAAAGTTGTTTCAGGGCCTATTTTAATACTGCATTGTAGTTTAATATACATAACACAGTAGTGGTCTTTATATTTCTAGGAATATTATTTCAATTAATCCACTGAATAAAGAGCTTTTAATAGAGTTCTTCTATCATAAAAGTTTGGAAAATTTGCAGGGCTCTTCTAAGGACTCTTTTTGTTTATTTGTTTCTTTTTTTTTCTTATTTTTAAAGAAGTTTTAGATTACATAAAAGTTACATTGAAAATATAGGGGATTCCCATATACCCCACCCCTCCCCCTCTCACACTTTCCCCTATTAACAACATCTTTCAGTAGTTTGGTATATTTGTTACAATTGGAGAACAAATATTGAAACATTGTTATTAACCATGGTCTATAGTTTACATTATGGTTTACACTTTGCACCACACAATTTTACAGGTTTGACAAAATGTATCCATCATCGTGATATCATGCAGAACAATTCCAATGTCCCCAATTATGCCCTATATTACACCTATTCTTCCCTCTCCCTCCCCTTAGAACTTCTGGTGATCAGTTTCTTGATATCAATGTTCCAAGTACTTCCACTGCTAAAATAATAATATGTCTACTTTGGTCCATAGTTGCACCCCCACCTAATGTTTGTTCATTCCTCAGTCTTGAGGATTTAGGGTTGTTGATGCCCACTCTGTTTCTGATTGAGAGGGGCCTTAGATCCCATGGGGCAGATGGATGGAAATGTCTTGCTTGCAGTTGTAGATACTCTTTGTTTATTGGGATGGTCGTTGTCCTTCATCATCCTTTTTTTAGTTGTCCTGGGCAAATCTGATGAACTGGAGAGTAGGTGTGGGCTGCAACTCTGTTGAGATTTGGGACTCAAGCGGCATATGAACAGATCAAAGATTAAAGTCTCTGGGATGTATATTTAATGGGTTATAATTATAGGTTCAGATAAAAGGGATAGGAGAACCACGTTTGGAAAATTATAAATGAATCTAACTGTTACATTGGGGAGATTGGTTATAATATATTCCAAGGTGAGGCCCATTGATGGGGTGCTGATTTCCTGGGGTTGTCTGTCCTGCCTATAGTGTCCAGATGTCTCTAGAATCCTCAGGAGCACCCCTGCTTGAGGCATTGTTTACTGTGGCAGTCAGTGAAATCCTCCTGAGATGTGCATAAGCATAAATCTGGAATGACCTTCCAACTCACTTTGAAATCTCTTAGCCATAAAAACTCACTTGTATTTAATGTTTCCCCCCTTTGGTCAAGTCTTTTTCCAAATGCATGGGTACTTGGCACTTGGTAATAATCCCTCAATGTCAGGGAGTTATGTCCCATGCTGGAGGAAAAGCAGTGATCTTATATGCTAAGTTTGGCTTAGAAAGAGGCCTTATTTGAGTAACAAGGAGGTTTTCAGGAGATCACTCTTAGGCAATATATATATTACTAGGCTAAGTTTCAATTTTACAAGAATAAGGTTCATAAGTACAATCATTAAAATCAAGGGCCTGGCATATAGGTCTGTCCTCTTTCACTAGACACTGCCTATATACTGTAGAGATTCTTGCCACTCTATTAGAAAATGTAGTAGGATTTTTCAGGATGGGAATTTTAATATTTTGTTGGTTATTGTGTGGGTTCCCACCCACTGAGATTACACTCCATGCCCCAGGTGCGTCCTTCCCCACACATCACCCTATTCTGACACCTTGCACCAGTGATCCTCTCCTGCCATAGTTGTAAGTTTTCTGTAATCCAAAACCTCCCCAAAAACAAAGCCAAAAAAAATTTTTTTTTCATTGTCTTCTAAAGACTCTTGATTATGAGACGTTAGCCTTCCATTAAAATATATTGCTATAATATCTTAAAGTAACTGGCAGAAGTATGTAGAGCATTTACATTTGGTCTGGGCTATACTGTAACAAAATAATTTGAAATTCATTTACTATTCATTTTATGTGTTAAAAAATACAAACTTTAGCTTATGAAATATGTTTGCTCACTTACCTTCATATACTTATTGTCAAGTTGTAGAACAGCATGCTTTAGCGATTTCCATTTTGATTTACAAGCTAAAACCTTTGATAGGCAATGTCATGGGCATGTTCTTCTCTGAAGTTATCACTACCCTGTCAGTCTGCAGTTTCTCTTCTAAACCTCTGGCTATTTGGTTTCTAACTGGATGACAGTTAAGCATTTCTAATCTAATTGAAATTTACATCTTTATGGGATTACTTTGCATTATCATCTGGCTATTCAATATCCTTGTATTAATAATAAATGAAACAAATGGCAGATGGAATTTTCTTTTCTGTTCACAAAATTCTTCATAGCTACTGTTTGATCACTAGCAGTTATCATCTTCACACAAATTATTATGGAATAATCCTGTGAATCTATGTATTTACTCTGGTATTTTTAATCTAAAGTCCTTCATGTATCATTATCATTTGATTAACAAACTTTTGATTAGGTTATAATGAAAGAAACAGATTTCCCTTAGCTCTCATTTAGTCTCTGAATTTAAATGCCTAACTTTTCCCAAGATCAAGAAATTTTTATTTCATCCTCTCCATTTTCCTGCAGCAGTTATATATACTTTAAATCCAAATTGGAGACCTTTACAGGAAAAACCTAATTTTTCTCATTAAATTAAGGAGATACGAGTATACATTAATTTTTATTGAATTTAATTGTCATATGATTTTTTAAGTAAGGTCATTAAAATCTCCTAAATGAGATCAAATTGCTGTAATTATACAATGGCCTGACATATGTCTAATGGATGAGATAATTGGAATGTTTCAGGCTTTTTATGTCTGATTTTTAGTTTCTCATTACTTCTAATTTGCCCTTTGAGAGAAAAAAGTATTGAGGTTTTCTAAAATGTTGCTTTCTTTCCTATCAAATTCTCACACTCATCCAATCAGGCTGATTTTTTCCCCATAATTGTTTACATAATAGAGCACACTGAAGAAGACTTGGTCCCTGTTGGGGATTGAATCATGTCTCCCACAAAAGGCATGTTCAGGTCCCAACCCCTGGTCCTATGGAGATGAAACCATTTCCCATTTATAAATAGGACCTTTGAAGATGTTATTAGTTAAGGTGTGCCCAAACTGGATGGCGGTGGATTTTATTCCAATATGGCTGAAATCCTTATAAGCTAAGGAAATTAGACAAAGAGGGAAGCCATGGGGAGCAACCAGAAGCTGGAAGTCAATAGAAAGCAGAAGAAAATGGAGAAAATGCTGCATATGCGGCATTACCATGTGATGAAAAAGCCAAGGACTAAGGTTTGCCAGCAGCCAGCCCCAGAATGCCACAGTCTTTAGGGAGAAAATGTAGCCTTGCTGATGCCTCAGTTTTGTACTTCTCCTAGGCTCAAAACCAAGGACCAATAAATGCCCGTTGTTTAAGTCAACCCATCTTATGATATTTGTTTTAGCAACTAGGGAACTAAAACAGTCCCCTAACACCTGCTTGTTCCCTGTGACACTATGAGGCTATGTAGTGGCAACTTCCAAGGAATACTCCAGTCAATGAAATCATGATGATCAATGACAGTCATTTCTGCCATTATTTATTTATTTTAGATATATATTTTTTATTTTTTTAAAAGACACTTAGATTACGTAAATGTTACATAAAAAATATAGAGGATTCCAATATGCCCTGCTAGCTACCCCTCCCACATTTTCCCACATTAACAATATCCTTCATTAGTGTGATACATTTGTAACAATTGATGAACACATATTGGAGCATTGCCACAAAGTGTGGATTATAGTTTATATTGTAGTTTGCACTTTCTCCCACACAATTTTGTAAGTTATGACAAGATATATAATGGCCTGTATCTGTCACTGTAATGTCATTCAGGACAATTCCCAAGTCCAGAAAATGCCTCCATATTACACCTGTTTTTCCGTCTCCCTCCCCTCAGAACCTCCAGTGGCCACTGCCTCCATATCAATGATAAAAGTTCTTCCATTGCTAGAATCACAATAAGTCTATAGTAAAATACCAGTAAGTCCACTCTAGTCCGTAGTTCTTTCCCCAATGCTGAGGATTCTGGAATGGTGATGCCCTCTGCCTCTAATTGAGAGGGGGCTTAGAGCTCATGGGGCAGATGGATAAGACTATCTTGCTTGCAGTTGCACACTCTCTCTGTTCCTTGGGATGGTCGTTGTCCATCATCATCTCCTTGATAGTTTTCTTGGGTGAATCCGATGAACTAGTTGTTGCAACTCTGTTGAGATTCAGGACCCAACTGGCACATGGATAGCCCAAAGATTTAAGTCTCTTGGACATAAACCCATCAACTCTAGTACTAACTATAGGTTCAAATAGAGGGGGCAGAAGAGCCATGTGTAGGGAAACCACAACTGAGTCCAACTCTGCCACCCTGGGGACCATAAATTCCCAAGTAGTACCCACTGGGAGGGCACCAAACTCCAGAGCTGTCTGCCCTGCCTATAGTGTCTGGATGTCTCCAGAGCCCTCAGGAGCCCTGATATTTGAGGCAATATTTACTGTGGCAGGAGTCAATGAGATCCTACTGAAATGTGCATAAGCATAACCTCTGGAATGACCTTCCGACTCACTTTGAAGTGTCTTAGCCATATAAACTCATTTGTATTTACCCTTTCCCCACTTTGGTCAAGTTCTTTTTCCAGTTGCAGCCATTATTTATTGACTATCTCCCATGTACCAGATACTGTGCTATGTGATTTTCATATATTATGTTATTTAGCCCTCCCAACAGTACCTACCTAAAAGGTAGGATGCTATCCCTATTTTACTGTTGAGAAGGCTCAGATATGTTAAATTATTTGCCTAGGGTCACATAGCTAGTAACTTGTAGGACAAGAAGAAAAGCCAGTGTCTGCCTGGCTGTAAAACTCATTGTCTTTCCTTTATCTCAATAGTTTCCCTACTTGAATCCTAATTTGATATTGTCACAATGATCCTGGGGATCATTTTTTTAAATAGAGCTAATCATGAGAGAGATGCTCAAGGCAGGAATACGAGAATTTCCCTCTCCCAGTGTTTTCAGGAGCTACTTTCTTCATTCTAGGCTATGGATACCCCTTAGAATATTTGCAGATTTTCCCAGGGGTGTAGGGCATGTGTAGTTTAATGGGAATCATTTTTCATTCTAGATATTCCAAAATTGATCTGCTTGCCTTTATTCTTTACTATGGAAGAAAGGCATACTTTACCAATCTCCAATCTTAGTAATGGCATATTTCCATATACTGTAAAATCCATAAGCCAAACAATTAAAAAGGGGTGGGGTTTGTTAGGTGTTGAAGGCGTGAATGATTGTAATAACTCCGTACAAATATTTTTTCTGTCTAGCCCTTTGTAATTCATTGATTTCAATCAAATTGAAGGAAGACCTAATTGCACTGTCAGTTGTTTTCAATGCGATTTTTTACCAAAACTTGGATGTTCAAAGAAAATCTCCTTCCATTCCCATTTACTTATTCATGCGAGAAAAGTTTATTAGTTCTTAAATTTATAAAAAATAGAGTTGACATAGTTGATGGTGAAATATATTTTATTCTACTGATAAATGTTATTTGTCCATAGGTACATTAAAAAAGCCTAATATAGCTCATTAAAAGCTGCATTTCCAATAGATTTTTACATTGAAATTAAATTATTATTTATTAAATCATGTAAGATATTGTCTGATTCAACTGTGCACTAATAGTATATATACTAATTACTCAATCCAGAAAAAAAAATAATACTCCAGGCCTAATGACCACACGAAATAAAAACAATTAAATTTAAATTTTTAAACTTTTTTTTTGTTGCAAAGAATCATGAGAGGATAATCTATAAAATACCTATGTGAATAAAACATGTTATATTAGGATAAAATTCTCTGAGAAAATGGACTAGAAAGATGAGTTAAAGAAGAAAAAGAAATGATATTTAAGCAATGACTTTTAAAGGAAAGGTTGTTTTTATGCTAATTATTAAATAACTGTGGTATTTAGAGTATGATAAATTTATGAGAGATTTAAAAGTTTTATTATAAAATGTCACATTTTACAATATGCTAGAAATTATTTTCTTTGTAGCCATTAAAACTTATGATGGAAAAATGTAAGATGTCAACTTAAATACGTTCAATGAGGTTACAGCTTTTCAAAATTGTTTTAGGAGGTATCAGAACCACAAAATGTTTGAAGGCTACTGCATTAGAATAAAAGATGAGTGCTGAGTTGCAGAAAATATCAATATATTTATTTACATGTATATGTACGATTGTTTTTAGGTTGCCTTCTTTTCAAAGGAATCTGGATAGGCAGCTGAAAATATAGTTTGGGGGAATACTGGCTCTATGGAACAAGTGTATAGGATTTGAAGCTCATAACCTAAGCCAAACTCCCAAGACCTTAAAGAGTACATGTTTGGTGAGAATATATCTGTGTTGTCATTTTTATCTTATATTTGCTGAAATTTAGTAATACTTTCTTTAAACCAGGAAAATTTTCATGGAACCTTCAAGGCCTCTAGTACAGCTGCTTATACTTGTTTAAAACAAAATTCATTTTAATGTTTACATTTATTCATGGAAATTCCAGAAACTCCGTGAACACATTGTTAGCAATTCAGTTACCATTTTTGGCACTGCTACTGTTTACCACTTGAGACTTGCTTTAGTTTCCTAGGCTGCTTAAAGCAATACCTTGAAATGGTTTGCAATGGGAATTTGCAAAATTCCCATGCTTAAGCAATGGGAATTTATTTGCTTACGGTTAGAGTCTGGGAAAATGTCCAAATCAAGGCATCATCAAAGTGTACTTTCTTCCCAAAGACTGGCTGCTGGTGATCCTTGGCTCCTCTGCCACATGGCAAGGCACATGGCAGCCTCTGCTGATCTCTCCCTTCTCTTCCGGGTTTTGTTGCTTTCATGGCTTTCTTTCTCTCTCTCTTTCTCTATCCCTCCCTTCCTCCCTCCCTCCTTCCTTCCCTCCCTCCCTCCCTCTCTCTGTTTTCATTCCATTTGTAAAAGACTCCAGTAATAGAATTAAGACCCATCCTGAATGAAGTGGGTCACATCTTAGCTGAAGTAGCCTCATCAAAATGTCCTACTTAGAATAGGCTTACACCCAGGAATGGATTACCTTTAAGAACATGTTTTTCTGGGGTACATACAGCTCCAAACCATCTTAAGCCCCTTAGCTACCATGATTAGAATTATTGGCACTGGGTCAACCACCATCACTTTTATATAAAGGTAACCAAAAAGTACAAAGCCACTTAATAATATGAACAGCATGTTCTTTTATCTGCTTACAACCACATCAAAACAAGAACATCCCTCAACCTGAAATCTCCTAAATTACTTTTGCCATTGGCAGTGACATTAATGTGGAGAAAAGTATAATGACATTTTCAAGTTGTTCCAAATTATTTTCCAAAGAGGCATAATTCCTGTTACAGTCACCTCAAAGGCACACCACAGATGTTGTACTAATAAGAAAGCAAAAAACTCAACCAAAAGCACAGTCTAATAATAGCTTGTTGAAACTTAAAGAACTTGGGGACAAAGCTTTGCCAAAATTAGCCACCATGTATCAGAAAAAGCCATTATTTGAAAGTATTTTCTATTTTACTGTTAAAGATTGTGTCTGACTCACTACTATACATTGAAAATATGCCCTTAGCTAGACTAAGAAGTAGTTTCTTGAAGAATAATGTATAGAGTGGCAGTTTGAAGCTTTTGTAGATCCCAGAAAATCCTGTTCTTAAAGCCAATCCATTTCTGGGCATGTAAAACTATTGTAAATGGGAGCTTTTGATTAGATTCAGTTAAGGGGCTTTCCCTTAGATTAGATCTCTTCAGTAGGACTTGGCCCAGGATGGGTCTTAATCCTTTTACTGGAGTCCTTTATAAATGGAGGAATAAAAAGCCACAGACATAGAAAGAAGGCCTCAGAGACAGAGAGGGCCCCAAAAGCTGAGAGAGAAGGCTCCAGGAGCCAGAAGCTGAGAAGAAGTCACTTTAGCCAGAAGCTGAAAGAAATGAGGCCTGGAAGAGAGAGGAGAGATGAGCCGACACCACCATTGTGCCCTGCCATGTGCCTGATCACCCACAGCAGCAGCTCAGGGAAAAGGATCTTCTGTTGATGCCTTGATTTGGACACTTTCATGGCCTTAGAACTGTGAGCTTTTAACTTAATAAAGTCCCATTGTAAAGGCCAACCCATTTCTGGCATATTGCTCCCAG
>JAQZBX010018893.1:12542-34328 GCA_029593785.1 Cabassous unicinctus
ATTTAGGCGGTAAAATATATATTTCTCAAGTCCAAATATTTAAGACAAGAGTTTTACAAACTAGAGACTCTCAGGCTAATGTTGAAAAATAAATAGTTTTCAATATTTAAAAATTGAGAGATTTTTCATAAAAATCCTGATTGCCTGCATCATTTGAAATATTGGAAGACCTGGCCACACAAAATATTACCACTAGTAACAATCATCTGTATATCGGTTTCCCTCTTTATACAGGGCATGGCTGCTTCTGTCTACCATAGTTCCCATTCAGACTTCATCACACATTTGTCTACCAGTCTGGTTTAGAACCAAAAGACAACTCAAATAATGTCCTTAAATAATGTCCTTAAGAAAATAATTGAAAGAAATGGGAAATTTTAGCCTAGGGAAGAAAAGCCACAGGAATTATGTTATCATTTTCTTCAACTATTTCAAAGATTTTTACGTGGAAGATATAAATTACATGGAAGTAATAAATTTTATGTGTTGTTCCAATGATAATTCTGATATCTTAAATTTCCATAGCGCATTATCTTATCTCTCACATTTACCAGCTATAAGAGAGGCCAGAATTATTAAATCCATTTTTAAAATGAGAAAATTTAATCTCAAAGAGATTAAAGAGTTTGTCTAAGTTTGCAAAACTCAAAAAGGTGTGGAGCTGGGGATTAAACAAACTCCTTTGACATTAAGGCCAACTAGGGGACACAAACCCAAAGGATTCAGGGAACAGGCAAGTAACACAAATGTGTGGAGGAGCAGGAAGTGACAACAGGGAGTGGTTGGGCTGTGGAACATTGGAGAGTACCTGTGCAATTAAAATTTAAGTTAAAACAAAGGCAGGGGGAGCAGATGTACCTCAAGTGGTTGAACACCTGCTTCACACTTACAAGGTCCTGGGTTTGATCTCTGGTACCTCCTAAAAACAAACAAACAAATGAAAAAACCAACTCTTCCACAGTAAAATGTGCCTCAAATAGTGAGCCTCCTGAGGCCTCTAGATATATCCAGAAACTATAAGCAGGGCAGACAGCTCAGGAATTCGCACCCTGTCAGTGGGCTTTACTTTAGAATTTATGCTCCCCAGTGTAAGAGTTAAACCCATTTATAGGTTCTCTACACATGGCTCTTTTGCCCCTTTTATTTGAACCCATAATTAGTACTATACTTGAAAAATATATGTCCCAGAGGCTTAAATCTTTGGTCTGTCTATGTGCCAGTTGAGCCTTGAATTTCAGCAGTGTTGCAGCACCTACTCTCCAGTTCATTGGACTCACCCAAGGACAACTAACAAGGAGATGATGATGGACAACACCCATCCCAAGGAACAGAGAGTGTCTGCAACTGCAAGCAAAATAGTGCCATCCATCTGCCCCATGGAATATAAGCCCCCTCTCAGTTAGAAGCAGAGTGGGCATCACCATCCCAAAATCTTCAAGACTGGGAAATGAACAATGGACTAAAGTAGACTTTTTTATTATTTTACAATAGACATTATTATTCTAACAATGGAAGAACTCTTATCATTGATGTAAAGGCAGTGGCCACCAGAGGTTCTGAGGGATGGGAGAAGGAAGAATAGGTGTAATTTGGGGACATTTTCAGGACATTGGATTTGTCCTGAATGACATTGCAGTGACGGATACAGGCCATTTTATATTATGTCATAACTTACAAAATTGTGTGGGACAAAGTGTAAACTATAATGTAAACTGTAGTCCATGGTTAGTAGCAATGCTTCAATATGGGTTCATCAATTGTAACAAATGTACCACACTAATGAAGGATGTTGTTAATGTGGGAAAGTGTGGAAGGAGGAGGGAGTGGGGCATATGGGAATCTCCTATATTTCTTATGTAACATTTATGTAATCTAAAGTTTCTTTAAAATAAATAAATAAAGTAATTAATTAATTTAAAAAATTGCTGAATGAACCAAAAAACCCAACTCTCACTGGGGAGCAGATGTAGCTCAGTGGTTGAGCGCCTGCTTCCTATGTACAAGGTCCTGGGTTCAGTCCCTGGTACCTCCTAAAAAAACAAAAAACAAAAAACACAAAGGCAGTGGATGGGTCAAAACACATCTGTGTTTGGATATAGACAGGGTCTATATGTCTTGAACTTCTGTTCTTTATCATATACTGTCTAGAATGAATGAATTTTGCTTCATAACAGAGCAGTTCAAAAGTGAATTTACTGTTGCTGGAGGGATTTATGCCACGTAGGGATGTTGTAGCTAGTATGCAAGCTCATGAAGAATTGAATTAGGTGACTTTTTTCTTTTAAGATTTTTCTTTATTTATTCCCCACCCCCCTCATTGTTTGTGCTCACTTTCTGCTCTCTGTGTCCATTTGCTGTGTGTTCTCTGTGTCTGCTCTTTTCTTTAGGAGGCACTGGGAACCAAACCTGGGACCTCACCTGTGGGAGAAAGGCACTCAATTGCTTGAGCCACCTCAGCTCCCTGTTTTGTTGTGTCTCTCATTGTGTCTCCTTGTTGCGTCAGCTTGCCATATCTCCCTGTCATGCCAGCTTGCTGTCTTGCTTATCTTCTCCAGGAAGCACCGGGAACCGAACCCGGGACCTCCCATGTGGTAGGCAGGAGCTCAATTGCTTGAGCCATATCCGCTTCCCGAATTAGGGGACTTTCAAAATCTTTCCTCACTCTCACATTCTATGACTCTAACTTTCTTTTGAAGATGTTTCAGGTATTTAGAAAATGTGGATGGCCAAGGTGAAATGTGTATCCCATTTAGAATGCAAAAAGGTTGTGTTATATGCTACTGAACACAGAGGTAAAAAAGTTACAATCACATCTTATGTGTCCTATGCAGTTATTACAACCTATTTATTCAGCCCAGGAAGCTGGTGCTGGGCAATTGAACCAATGAAATTAACACTAGTTCATATAATAGTTAAGCCCCAAAATATTGGTGGCTCAAAATAACATAAGTTTATTTCTCTTTCAGATGAGTTCCAAACTGGCAGTTCCTGAATTGTGCATGGCTCTTCTCTAAGCAGTTATTCAAGGATTCAGGCTCTTTCTGTCTTGTGGCTGCCCTAGGGATCATCATCTTTCCAACTAGCAGAAGGTAAAAAAGCACATGAAGAATATTGCACATGGAAATGTCAGACTTGGAAATGATGCTCAGCACTCAAATTTCATTGGCCAGAACTCAGTTACATGACACCCCTAAATGCAATGGAGTAGGCAACTGTAGTCTAGCCATATGCCTTGCCTAGGAGAAAGAGGAGATGGGTTTGGTGAATTGCTGTTTAAATTCTGTCACAGCATTGCTCAGGCTGCTCTTAGGGTAAGCATAGGTTTCCAGCTTATTAAAATCTATACAATCAATAATAGCTCACCTTTGCATAAAGTTATATATTCATCAAAATGGCTTCAGGTTCAATATTGTAGGTGATCCTCGCAACACCCTGTATGAGTGGACTGGTTTTCTCCTCTTCTCTAAGCTGTGATGCCAATCTAAGAGCATGACTCCTTTTTTTTGTTTGTTTTTGTTTTTGAGTTACCGGGTGCTGGGGATTGAACTCGGGATCTCATATGTGGGAAGCCTGCACTCAGCCACTGAGCCACATCGGCTCCCCTGAATTGTTTTTTTTTTGTTTTGTTTTGCTTGTTTGTTTTTGTTTTTAGGAGGCACCGGGGACCAAACCTGGGACCTCCGATGTGGGAAGCAGGCAATCAACTGCTTGAGTCACATCCTCTCTCAAGAACATGACTTCTAGAGTCAGAGATACCTGGGTTCAAATTCCAGGTCAAACCCTTGCTAGCCGTGTAATTTGGGGTGAATTACGTTACCTCTCTGAACCTATAATATGATCTGAAAAATGATTATGATAGAAATAATGTCTAATGCTGAACAATTATCATTGTCAGACTCTGGTAAGTGTGTCATATTAATTATCTCATTTAATCCTGATAACCACCTGATGAGGAGGTTCTGTCATTGTTCACATTTCACAGATGAGAAAACTGAGGTACAGAAATGTTAAGTGATCTTGGAGGGCACAGAACCAGGGAATAGTAGAGCTGTGATTATAACCTAGGCCTGTCAAATTCTCACACTCAAGAAAGTTTGCTCTTAACCACTTTATTGTTCTGATTCTAGTATAATAAGTTTTGTTGAGAATCAAATAAAAAAAAAAAAGGACCATATGAATGAATGAATGAATGAATGAATCCTCATATGTCTTATAATGTGACCAAATAGAACTAAACAAATAGAAATATCTTAGCCCTGTCACATCATCAGACTGTTCATTTTCAAAAAGATAAACTGCCCTGGTAGAAATGTACAAAACTGTTCATATGTTCTTTATAAATTTTACCAGATTGTGCCACTGTTATGACAAGTGGTCAATAATATAACCCATGTAAGAAATTTGGTTAGCATCCTTGTTTTTCCTCTCATCTTAAACCTTTTCCAAGGTATAAGGTGTCATTTTGAGACAGTACATGAAAATATCTAAAATGCACTAGCATTAACTGGTATTTCAAAAAAATCACTTAGCAACTTTAAAATCCATTATAGAAACACCAATGCAGAGCAAAAGATGACAGACAATGCTGCAGAAGCAGTGGTGATTATAAATGATTCGTCTACCAAATTTGACTTTGCAACCTTGAAATGGTGCCACTGGGGTGTATTATGCATATGGCACGGATGTCCACGCAAAGATTTGTAATTACCAAGCACATGTTCCAAGATATAATTTCTTGCTATGGGAGAAATAAAAAATCTTGTGTCTCTTAGTTTAAGCATGGCTCACATCACTTTAATGTGTGACAAAGTTACCATATACTTAATTTTACATGTTACCTCTAAATGTCAAACAATGCCCTGGAAATGTCCGACAGAATCTGTGCACAAACCCTAAACAGGAGATATATAACTCAGGACAAATGTTTCTAGGTTTCATTCCCAGGGAAGAGGCTGTTACATTTCCTTGGGGAATGAGCTAAACTTTTTAGTTGCAAGAAGCAAAGCTAAAAATAAAAATGCTCCTGGAGAATAAATCAGGAATAGGCAGCACTTGAGGACTTTTAAAGACAAGGCACTGTTTCAAAAGATAATGAGATTTCCTTATCCTTGATAGTCTGAGAGCAAATGGAAAAGATAACCAAAAATCTTCATAATCTGGGGTCCTAGAACCCATATCTGTGGGGAATCATGTCATGGTGTTCTGATACCAACTGAATATGTGACTAATTCCTCAGCACCTGCCTCATAAAGGTGCCCTGGAGGGATGAAAAAGTTAAGCCTCTTATATCCTTCCTTTACTCTTTCCTGAGGAGCTGAGATGGTTGCTAAACCTCCCAGTTAAAGATAGGCTAACTTCCATCTTCAAATGGACCCTTATGTGCAAAAATATCTTCCTTCTTAGCCCACAAATTTCCCTCAATCCTTTCCTACATAGTCCTGGGCATCTGAGGTCAATTGTAGTTCTCATCATCAAGCTGAATTAAATAGATCAAAAACAGACTGATACAGTTCTCCCCACCGCTTTCCTAACTCCCCTTTTAAGCATGCATTGCTGACTTGTCATCTTATAATGCAAGATAGGAAAGATAGAATGTTAACCTTAAACTATAAAATGGGTATGATTAAAAATTATTCACTCCATCAATTCATGCCACAAATGTGTGTTGTGTGCTTAGCATGAGCCAAGATCTGCTTTGTTACTTGGGATGTAGCTATAAAGAACAAGGCCCTGCCCTTATGGGACTCACATTCTAGTGGGAGAGTGAGAACAAAACGAAAGCCAGGTGTGCTAATTTATTTAAAGGAAATAATGTAGGGGAAAAAAGTAGAGAGAGATGCAATGGTAAGGGGAAGCTATCTCTGAGGAGATACTATTTGATTTGAAATATCAAGGGGAAAAGCACCTGAGGATGAGCGATGAACAAGTTCAGAGACTCTGAAGTGGAAATGAGTTTGTCATGTTCAAGAAGTAGAAAGAACGTCAGTGTGGCTGAAGCTGAGTGAAGTGAGGATGGGGCTAGAGTTTAGGCTGGTAACAGAAGAGTACAGAGAGAATCAGGTAGATAGCGTTAAGGTCTTGAAGCCTACAAGATGTTTAGAATTTATTTTAAAATATTGTTGTGGTTACTAAGGGGAATATGTAGTACCAGGTCAAGAGGGAAAACAGGAAGCTGAGTTAGGGGAATAGTCAGTATTTCCCTGAATTCAGAGATAAAGCCCAAACATTTAGCATTATGCATTTTAGCTTCTAGCATCTAGTTGACCCGGCTCTGGAACCACGGTGGGGAGTATTTCTTGGGGTTTTAGAGAGGAGATGCCTACCTATGCAACTCATAGTACCTGTCCTGTTATCTATTAAAAATATGCAAGAAGACTAGATGCTTGTGGACATGCTACTTAACTGATTAAGCTGTTGGGCAATGAGGGATAGAGACTCATGCTTAATATACCATGTGGGGTTTCACATGAGGACTGGTGAAGAAGTTTCAGAAGAAAGCTCATTAGGATAATGTTTTTACTTTGCAAGCAGTTAAGAACTTCAAGTTTTTTTCTGCACATACTTCAAATTATGCCAAATTGAAAATACAAGTCTGAGGCAGGTGGCTGTGTAGAGTGGACTTTCTTTAGAGAAGAAGTCATCAGCTTTTTGGTGGCAGAGACCCTGACTTTGGATCAGGAAGAGCTCTCCAATCCCCAGCTCTCTAACCATATATTCATTGTTCTAAAACTGTGTGTATTTTTGGTCCTTGAGTTAGTGGCCTTGTCAGCAGAGATAGCAGAGCTATCCAGTTTCTCTGGCATACCATATTACTGGTTTCCTGGAGCAAAGGTGTCAAATTGTCCCAATCTCAGTTATACCCTTTTTCTCAATCATAAAATTTCTGATTTTCAGTTGAGCATGTGGCCACCCAGATTAAGGCTACATTTCCCAGCTCTCCACTTGCAGCAACGTATGGCCACATGAATGGTTGAAAGCTGGCCAATCACATGCAAGTGGAAGCAGTATATGTAACTTTTGAAACATGGCTTAACTGTTGAGGGAGTGCCCTTTTCTATAGCTTCCTCCTTCCTTCTGACTGGAAGGCTGATGTAATGGCTGCAGCTTTAGCTGCATCTTGGACCATGAGTTGGCTTTAAGAATGGAGGCATACACTGTGGACACACAGGATAGAAAGAACCTGGGTTCCTGACTTTCCTGGGCTGACTACATTTATCTGGGCTCTTGAACATGAAAGAACTCAACCTTCTACTTTTCTGTTTTTCAGTTTCTCCCAACTGGACCGATGTCTAGTACATCTCCTAAATAAGAGACATGAGGATCATTTTCCAGTGTTTATTGTCTTTCAGAGTTTGAAATATCCCAACCATAACCCAACTCTGCCATTATTTTTATTTCACAATGTTGACCTAAATTATCATTTCCTTTCATCTGTACAGAGACAGATTTACCCTGAAGCTAATGAAGCTTAAGCTTCAGGGTCTATCATGAGTCCTGGGAGGGGCCTTTTCCAAGATTCTTGAAGCCCTTACCAAGGGTTCTTATGTTCATGCAAAAGTAAGACACTAGAATAGCAATCCCTTAAGACAACTATTTTTTCCACTCCTATGATACATCTGTCACACCACCCCTTGTGTTAGGTGGAGTTAGAAAGTTTGTGAGCATTTGAGGGGAGCTAGAATTACGAATGCATTTTGTTTTAGTTTCAGCATATAATCACATTATTGTTATCCATCTTGGTATAGAAATAGATCTAGAAATTCTCCTGTCCATTGTCACACTGCCTGACAGAGTTCAGGACCAGAGCTCTCACTGTGAGAAGTTGTGACTGACAGCAGTTATGGAGGTGAAACAAGGTTGGAAATGTAGGGATTCATAAGTTTGTCTGTGGAAAATGTTTGTAATCATCAGACATGAAAAAATATTAAATTTTCATCAATCATAACCCAAAGATATTTGTGGTACTTGTCAACTTTTGTAAATGTGTAGTTTTTTTGTGTGATTTAAGGGCACTCCCTCATATTCCAAATAAGTATTAAATTTGTACCTAATTTTTATTTGTAATTTTGTATATATTTCTTAACGTGAGCTCACACATACACACACACACTTCAAATTGCATAAGCTTCAAGTCCCACAAAACTGGGTCTGTGTTACAGCTTCAGCCTTAGCCCTGACAAGTCTTACCTAGACTAAAGTGACTTCTACCCACCTGGGCTTCAAGCCATCAGGGTATCCCATTCAGGCAATCTTTTAATGATCTGCCAAAATCATCCCTGAAATCAACTATTTTGATATTTTTTACTACTTTTCTTTTAAGGTCCTGCTCTTTCTTCCTGTCAATTTACTAGTACTTGTTAAGTAAGCAAAGTGAACTTTCCCTATAATCTTGTCAAGTATATAGAAGAGGGTCGTGTTTTCTGTCTTTAAGGAGTTTACAGACTAGTTGGAAAGACAAGAATAATGAATATGAAAAATATCACAGAAAGAGAGTAATGTAAATAAGTCCTTTAAATCGGTCTGTAAATTGGGCCTTTGCCTTCCTATCTGCTAGAAACTCAAGTCTGAGGGCAAATGGAAAAGATAATTCTAGTCCACTTATTTCTTGGGAGGGAATTTAAATGAGCCTGGCCTATAAATGAAAGTACCCTGTAACCCTTGGGGTGGTTAGTTCACTGTCCAGCCAAGCCCGTATCATCTTGTCCCTGCAATTGACCGTACTTCTTCTTCCTTTCCCATGCTCCACTGGGATCCACAATGTATGCTCATGGTGCGTGCTCTTTGACTTCCTGTTCATCTCATTCATCTCCCTTGAGTTTAGCCCTGACATATCCCCTCTTGGTTGCTCTGTGTGCCCCTCTTCACAAACTCCTTCTCCCGGGTCAGATCCCCACCCTAATGAAAATGTAGCTTTTCCATGATGATAGCATCGCCCTCAAGATCTTTCCCCTGCACTTTTTCTTGCTCTTACTATCTCTTTGGAGTGTGCGTACAGGTCAGAGCTATTATTTTATACTTCCATCACCCTCTTCTTTAAAACCCATACCACACAGTCACTGCATCCTCTTCCCAGCCTCATTGACATCATCCTTCTACCTTCTTCTTTTCTATTGACCAGGATTTTGGTTTTCTATTTCTCTTTTAATAGAGATCCAGGTTCTCTTTTTGAAGTCAATTCCAAGCCCACTGTTTTCTATCTGCTTTACATATGAGGGTGGAACTATCTCAGCCTGAAGGGAAAGATAGAGCACTGAAAATAGACACCCTAAAACTATAAACCAGAATTACTACTATAGAACTACTACTACAGCTTGTTCACCATAAAACCAACTGAGTCTTTCATGTTGAAGAAAATAATTTTGGGTTTGCAGAACATTGCTAGATGTTTTGGATAATAAACTATTATTCTGCTTCTGTAGTTGGCACTCAAATATTTATGCTTTAAAATTACTTTAACCTTTAAGAAAAAAATAGCCTAATGCCCTTCAAAAGAAATTAACTTACCACAAATATGCATTTACAAAGTGTGTTTTCATCTCACATTCGCTGTCAGATCAAGTGAAGTCTTTAAAAGGCGATGCCATCAAGAGCCTTATGAAAATGTACATAGTGAAGCTAAACCTTGGCTGCCCTTTATGATTAGAAGGGCAATGTGGCCATATGCTGAGCAGGTCAGAGTCTGCAAATGATGATGCTTCCGAATATGTCCCTTTTTCTAGGTAAGGACTAGAATCAGTACAGTATAAGTCATTCAGTTACTTATTTTGGAACATACACAGCTCTAGTCCGTAAACCTACCTCATTTTCATAACTGCATTACCTATAGAAGCATCGTAAACACTTTCGGAAATGGTATTTATCCTCATTCCTTTACACTTAATGGGAAATTGTCGGATAAAAGAAAATTCACTCCTCAGGTTGCATCCTTACTAAAATGTTCTCTCTTTAATGAGAAAAGTCACCTATAAAGCTAATGTTTTCCTGTTGCCATTTATAATTCTTTCCCTGATTCTCTATCTAAAACTTTCTAGGCTTTAAGATTGCAGTATAGCAGAAAAAAGACCAAACGAGGAGCCTTGCTCCAGTCCTGGCACAACAACTTACTGATTGGTTATTTTTAGGTAACCTTGGACAAGACACTAACTGCATCCTGTACAGCAGAGAGAAGATTTACTCTGCCCTTCTCTCCGGGTTGTTGGGAATGTATGAATGAATAATGAATATTTTGCTCTTCTGAGACATCTCCCAGCATTGCTGGCTGTATGGGTATGGTTCATTCTCCTGGTATCTTATATGTGCTTGAACTGTTCTCTTTATGCTGAAGTGTTGATACTCATGACACTGACACAAACATGGCTTGTCCATAGCCAGTTCTTCACATCAGCTACCCTGATCTGCATCATTTTTCTGTCTTTAATGCTTCATAGAAATCAGCACACACCCTATCATATAATAGTTGTTTAATAAATAAATTGAATTAAAACATATCAATGATTCAATAATTCTACTTTGCAATTTAACATTTGCTCATTAGAATAAACATGATGTATTGCTATAGATTTATTAATTGAAATATTTTAATAATCTTTTCTCTCCTTTCATCTATCTAGTGCTTACCAATAGAACATTTTGTAATGGTGGAAATGTTTGATGGCTGTGCTGTCCAGTACTACAGTCCATAGCCTCATGTGGTCAGCGAGCACTTAAAATGTGGAACTAAAATTTCTAATTGTATTTAATTGTGGTTAATTAAAAATTTAATAGTTACATGGCTAGTGGTTACTACATGGCTAGTGTAGTGTGTACTACACAGCATGAACATATTTTCTAGGGGCAAGAGAAAGTTTTCATGGCTGCTTAGATTCTTATAACTGTTTAGACCAAAAACTTACCAGCCTATATAAGTTGTGAAATTGTCTTCAGATTAAACTCTAGATCTATAGCCAGCAATTTCCTTTCCCTGCCCTGCCCCTGCCCCATGATGGCATCCTCATCTGTTTGCTCATTGTTTTTGCTTGATGTCTGCTCATTGTTTGTCTTTAGGAGGCACCAGGAACCAAACCCAGGACCTCCCATGTGGAAGGTGGGCACTCAACTTCTTGAGCCACATCCACTCTGCAATTTCCTTTTTAAATAGTTTTCATGGAGCAGACTAACACATGCTTATTGGTTTCAACTCCTTTCCCATGGGGGTTAGCAAAGACAAGTGTACTAGATAGAGGTCAGTTGTCTAACTATGGCTGAAGCCTCCATTTTCAGGGGAGATTTTGATCACTGACTCTCAGATATGGCTTCAATCCATACTTTGAGGTTATTTCTTAGACACAGGCATAAGTGAGAGAAGTTAAGTGATTTTCCAGTGATGCCATAGGGGTCAATGCTCTTATAGGAACTGAGGGAGAAATAGTTGAGTCTGGTAGTCAAACAGTGTTTTCAAGAGAATTCCATTTTTATCTCCTTAGAGAGAAAGCCACACATGGAGAGCAACTGGATGTAGGTCTTTGTGAGTTAACTTTCTCAAAGACAGAGTCAAATTTTCAAAGCTGTGGCCTTTTTAGCAAGGCTGCTTCAGAATATAAAACAATAGCCATGGTTAAAACAACAAAGATGGATCAAATACTCTGAGACCTAATGACAAACTCCAAAGATGATGAAGAAAGGAAGGAAGGGTTTGGTTTGACAAGAGCAAATACAATAAATTTGGGATTAACTATATAAAAGCATGAGCATTTAAGAGATTCTCCAAACCTGGATAGCTTGATTGCAAGAAGGGGCGCTCTAAGTAATTATCCTGGGGATGTAGCTGAAAATTAAAACTGTTCTGAATAAACCCAAATGTATGGTCACCCTAACTTTTTAGAAGAAAGTATTCTAGGTCAGCATTAATGGTTTGAAAGAAATGGTTATGACAATCCTGCTCTGTAGGCAGTGTCCTGTATTCTTTTCAAAATCTCAACATTTTCATAATTGCCAAGAACAGGGGTTTTAAAAATCATTAATAGTTTCAAAAGTCCCCATATGCAGCTGCCTTTTGGAGAATGTACTTCATACTCCAAAAATTCTGTATCCAAGTTAGTGGCCGGGTCTTCTGTTGTAATTAATACTTGAAACACATTCACTAGGGCAGATCAGAACTATGTGAAATAGTTAGATAAGCGGTTGGCAAACTTTTTCTGTAAAGGGCCAGGTAGTAAATAGTTCTGGTTTTGCAGGCCATATGGTCTCTTTTGCAGCTACTCAGTTCAGGTTGTAGCACATAAACCGCTATAGATGATATGTAAATGAATGGGTGTGACTATGTTCCAATAAAACTTTATTTACAGAAACAGGCTGCAGGTCAATTGATCTAGATAAATCCTAGCATGAGAGACATAAAAGTCAGACCAACCTTAAAGTTCCCTATATTCTCATAGGGCCTCTTATGAATCAGATACAGCCTCCTTCCTCCCTTCCTCCCTTCCTCCTTTTCTCTCCTCCTCTCTTCCTCCCTTCCTTTTTCATTGGTTAAGCAAATATGTATTGAGAACCAACTCTTCACCAGCAGCTGGGAATATAAAGATAAATAAGATACAATCCTTCCTAATTTTCCTCTGGATAAACTTATAACATGCTAGCCAATGTAAGTGATATGGTCCATTGTTAGAGAAACTGAGGCCCAAGGTCATAGGACCATTGAAGCAGAGTCAGGACTGGACCTCATTGACCTGACTCAGTCTACTGCATCTTTTATCACCATTCCAGCCTGGCAGATATTTGGATGAACGAGAGGAAAAGTGGACTGACGTTAATCCATTTTTAGAAACTTCTTTTCTAGCTTACATTCTTTGCAGAGCAGCATTTTCCAAATCTCTCAAAGAAAGAAAATTTTTATTTTTAATAACCCTAACAAAGTTAATAATAAATGGGATTTTCTGTATGGTATTATATTTTCATCATAAACCACTGGAAATATGTAAAACATATTGGCAAAATAATTAGCACTTCCAACATTTTTATTAGATTCAGTTAAATAGCTTGCTATGTGATAAATATGCAATAATTAGTAGGTACATTTATGTAAAAGTGTTTTTATCTTTCTGCCAGTCTATAGTTCTTTTCCTAATTGATTTTTTTTTTACAATTGCATGTTACTTAGATCTAATTCTTAAAAATAAACCTGAAATTTTATTTATTTATTTATCTATTTTTAGGCAGTACCAGGGATTGAATCCATGACCTTGTACATGGGAACTAGGCACTCAACCACTTGAGCTACATCCGGTCCCCCTGAAAATATATTTAGATGTAATGTTGAGATTGATCTTGTGTGAAATGATTTCACTTCTTACTTTACAGTTGAATTAACCATGCTCAGGTCACTAGGAGCCTCCCTGTGATTTACCTCATGTTGCAAATGAAATGCTTTAATGGTGGCTTCCACATGTTAAGGCAGAGATAGGGCACCTCTAACCAACTTCATTTCATTGTTTATAATTTATTAAGGAAATGTAGTGTAACATCTAGGTCAGAGTACCTTCTAACTTTTCAAGGTAGCCTCAAGGAATATTACATCATTATCCTGGCACTCATGAGAGTACCTATAATACAGGACAGAAAATGTTTGTTCAATTCACTCTTACTACAAGATTAATTAGGCTATTTTATAGATTAAAATGCACCAGACTTGTGTTAATGTCTTCTATAATTCTCATTTATCCTCATTAAAACCATGTAAGTGAATGTGAGGAAATGTAACTTCCCTGGATTTTTTGGTGTTCCTGTAGAAAGCCCTAGCTTCCCATGAATTCTTCCCCTTTATAAGCAGAGAAAAATTATTTTTCCTTGTTCCTTGCCTGTGGCGTGTCCAGCTACTCCCTAGGTTAATTGACCTGGCTCTCATCCTGTCACTCTGGGGGTTTGGACTAGGGCAAAGGGACTGATGAACTTATTTTTTTTAACAAATCAATTTTATTGATACATATTAAAAAAGCATACAATTCATCCGAAGTGTACAATCAATGGTATTTGGCATAATCACATAGTTGTGCATTCATCACTTCAACCATTATTAGAGCATTTTCATTATTTCAGTAATAATAATAATAAACAAAAAAAAACAGACAACCAAGCAAACAAGAAAATTCTTCACCCTCAATCTCTCTGTGTTTCCCCTGTGCACTTATTATTTACCACGAGGCAAGAAGGAATCTGTTGCTGACCCAGATCACCTTGAGTGCACTGAGGATAGAATTAATAAAGATGAATGTGTACAACCCAACAGTGAGAGAGGTTCTTTTTACAGATGAGTAGATGGATATTTACTTGCATATAAGGAAGCCTAAGTTAATAGATCAAGTACGGAATCTGAAAATTCCTCCTATCACTGAGATGACCATTTTAAAAATGTCTGTTTCCTTGCTCCTGCTTGTTGATGAGATGGGAAAGCTCCTGGGTCAGCTTCCTCTTGACTCCAGTTGCCTGCTCTTGACCCAGGGTTTAAGGCCTCTACCTCCTCTTCCTTCTAGAGACTCAAACATTTGTGGTCACTGTAAGCTGCTCTGTCTTCCCCTGTACATCTTCATCTGTGTCCTCCCTGCGTTGCTTACATTCCCGTGCTCTTAGTGAGGATGCAAGGGCACCACTGTGGCTCCCTTCGCTCTGCATTACTACACTTTTCTTCCTCACACAGATGATGGTCATTCATTCAATCATCTATTCACTCATCCTTCACTCAACAAATGCCCTTGTCTCTGCTGGCTTCACTTTCTTTTTCTCTCTCAATAGGCTTTCTCCTGCCTTTCTGAATAGTCCCCTCAGGTCCTCAATCCCTATCCACAATTGAGAAATCCAAAATATCCTGAAAAGTGAGGTTTATTTATTGGTAGATTGCATGCTTGCTTGCTTTTTTTTACCTATCTGGCAGCAAAAATTCTGCTGACCTGAAGTCATGTGGGGGTAAAACCTGGCCTGAACTGATGAGAGACCGTGTAGAGGCTCCCTTTCTCTAACTTGGTGTATTTGTATGTTTCATGGCAGAATGTTAATGGCCTTGCTTCTAGAATGCCACTTTGTTTCCCATGGGGGTGCAAAGGAGCATCCTGTAATATAGTCATAAGCTCCATATTAGCATTCTAAAACCTAATAAATATTTTTGACTTCCAAAACACATCAGACCCGCGGGGCTAAGAGAAGGGATTGGACGCCGCAACCTTTCTCAAAACTGTTTTCTGTCTGTGTCATGCCTACTTAACTGAGCATGAAATGCTGTTAGGCCTTCTTACCCCTTATGTTAAAATTAATAAATTTAATTTTCTGCTTATCTGAAAAGACTTTCGGAGCTAAGACAAGATGTAAAAATATTACAGAGGAGACTCTCTGTTCAGAGGCAGAAAAACAGGACTCTCTGAAGGGAGGGAGCAGACTTTGAGTAATTGCCAGGGATTACATTCTGGATGGAGATGCTGCCTGTGGGTGCAGACTGACGACCTGATCATTGTGGTGGTGGCTAGCATGCACTTATGGGGCTCTGGGGAGGCTGGACTCAAGGCAGGCTGAAAAAGGGGTCTAGAAGGGAGAAGAGTTTTATGAGATCATTCAGATTGGTGGACAGCTCAGGGCTTTGTTTGCATAGTTTATCTAGTGGGTTGGGGCATGCTAGGAGGCAGAGACTGGGACAGGAATCAAAAAAAGAGACAGTGTGCATTGCTTCAGCAGAGCAAGTTCCCTGGAAACCAAAGTTTCCTAAAACAGAAATGTGACAGAGTTTACCTTGGCAAACCATATGAAGGGTGGGAAACTGGGGACTGATTCATGCAAGCAGAAGCCTGGAGAAGGGGAAGTTATCAGAGTTGGGGTGTCTGTCTATTGCCATCATGATGAGTTCTGTTTTAACCTCAGTCCTCCATTCTAGGAGAAATCCAATACCCTCTCTGAGATTGCTCTTAAGTTTTAAGATGGGCAGCCATGTTTAGGCCTGTGGAGAACTGGGGAAGAAATGCTGCCTGTAAAAGCATTCCAATTCAATTAAAAACAGTCTTGTGATGCCAAATTGATGAATGAGTCACCACTTGTGAGTCTGCATAAGAGAATTACTGGTGACAGCTGGTAATCTTTTTTTTTAATTTCTTGTCACCATGGAGGGTAAGATGTTCATCTTGTTCCCCATTTCATCCTGTCTTTGAGTGATGTAACTGTCTTGCCTTTCTTAGCTAGCTCATCCTCTTTCTCAGTGCTCCTTCCTCACTCCTTCATTTTCTCATACCCCATAGCATCCCACTACCAGGCTTGCATGTCTCTTTTTGCTCCATTTGTCTTTGTTCCACTGTTATTCCCCCTGGATGTTTGCATATCCCCACCCTGACAATAATGACACATTTAAAACATTGAAAAGTTTATTTGTTGAGTACTATTATGTAATTTCTGGTTGCATTTTAACATGAAGCTGAATAGAAAGATTTATTTCTCTCAAAAAGTTTTGTCCCTGTCCCACGCCTTCACCCCTATTAAATATAACTTTTGAAGTTGTGTATGGCTTTTGTGTGATATTTTTCTTCTGTGGGTCACTTAATCATTTTACAAACATAATAGTTTTCCATTATTTGATATTGAACTTACACTGTGATGGTTAATATCATGTGTCAACTTGGCTACATTATGTTGTCTAGTTATATGGTCAAGCAAACACTGGTGTATTTGTTAATGTGAGGGTGTTTTGAGATGGGATTTGTGTCTATAATCAGTTAATTGCATCTACAATCAACAAAGGAAATTGCTAACAGCAATGTGGGAAGTCTCCTGATCCAATCCATTGGAATCTTAAAAGCCAAAACTGAGGATTTCAGAGATCTCAAGAGGAATTTGGACTCAACTTCAGCATTGGTTCTTTTTTTTTTTTTTTTTTTTTAATATTTTTAAATTTATTTTTAAAAGATACTTAAATTACATAAAATGTTACATAAAAAAATATAAGGGATTCTCATATGCCACACTCCCCACACCTCCCACTTTTCCCCACATTAACAACTTCTTTCATTAGTGTGGTACATTCATTGCAATTGAGCATTGCCACTAAGCATGGATTATAGTTTACATTGTAGTTTACACTCTCTCCCACTCAATTCTGTAGGTTATGGCAGGTATATAATGACCTGTATCTGTCATTCAATGTCATTCAGGTCAATTCCAAGTCCTGAAAATGCTCCCATATTACACCCCTTTTTCCCTCTCCCTGACTTCAGCATCTCCAGTGGCCACTGTCACTTTATCAATGATACAATTTCCTCCATTGCTAGAATCACAATAAGTCTATAGTAGAATATCAGTAAGTCTACTCTAGTCCATATTTTATCCCCCAATCCTGAGGATTCTGGGATGGTGATGCCCACTCCAACTCTAATTGAGAGGTGACTTCAATCCCATATGGCTGATGGATGGGTCTCCCTTGCTTGCAGTTGTAGTCTCTCTCGGTTCCTTGGTGTGTTGGTTGTCCATCCTTACCTCCTTATTAGTTGTCCTGGGTGAATTCAATGAACTGGAGAGTAGGTGTTTTAACTCTGCTGAGGCTCAGGGCCCAGCTGGCACATGGACAGTCCAGAGATTTAAGTCTCTTGGAAGTACACCTACCAACTCCAGCACCAATTATAGGTTCAAATAAAAGGGACAATAGAGGCATGTGTAGAGAAGTCACATCTGACTCCAACACTCAGGAGCACAATCTCCAAAGTAGGGCCCACTGGCAAGGCACCAAACTCTGGAGCTATCTGCCATGAATGTAGGATCTGGGTGTCTCTGGAGCCCTCAGGAGCCCCACTGTTTAGGGTATCTCTACTTTGGCTGTCTATGAGATACTGCTAAGACATGCATAAGCATTACCTCTCTGATGACCTCCTGACTCACTTTGAAGTCTCTTAGCCATAAACTCCTTTGTCTTTACCTTTTCCCTTTTATTCAAGGTCTTTTTCCAGTTGTATCACCAGCCAGTGCTTGGTAGTAATCCCTCGGTGCCAGGGAGGCTCATCCCTGGGAGTTATGTCCCTCGCTGGGGGAAAGGTAATGCATTTTATATGCTGAGTTTGGCTTAGAGAGAGGCCACGTTTGAACAACAAGGAGGGTCTCAGGTGGTAACTCATAGGCACCCTACAACACTAGGCTAAGTTGCAAATTCAAGAGCAAAAGGCTCATAAGCATAGTCATCAATATCAAGGGCCCATCAATGGACCATCCTTCTTCACTAGTCATTGTCCCTGTAGTTGGGGGATTGTTGCTGTTCCATTAGAGAATGTGGCAGAGCTCCCCAGGATGGGAATTCAATAATCTTTTGGTTGTTGTGTGAATCTCTACCCACTGTGGCAATGCCCCGTGAACATTTGAACATATTTATATACCTTATATGTATGCCCAGGTGAACTTCCTCCCATGTATCCTCCATCACTGACACCCCACACCATTGATCCTCCCCTGCCATAGTTGTAACCCTTCTGTGATCCAAAACTTTTTCAAAAATGAAGCCAAGAATATTGCCAAATTGATTAACAGGAAAATGAAATAATAATGATAGGTTTAAACATAAGAAATAAAATAATAATAATTTAGAAAAACTAAAGTAAAAAAAATTGGGGTATTAAAAAAATGAAAAATATTTAAAAAAATTTGTTTTTACATTTTGCCTTTCATCACTGTAATATCTATTTTCCTGTATGTACAGTGGCATTTTCTTCCATTTCTTCCCCAGGGTCTTATTTTTCTTCATTTTGTCTTCAGAGAAGATTTAGGTCACAGTAAAGTTACATACAGAAGATAGGGGACTCCCATATACCCAACATCCTCCCCCTTTCCCTCCTTCCCTATTAATAACTTTTTTACATGTGGATGGTGCATTTGTTACAACTGATGTACAAATATTGAAACATAGCTACTAACCATGGTCAATGGTTTACATTATGGTTTACATTTTAGACCATACACTTTTATAAAATTTTGATGAAATTTAACACGGCCTGTATCCATCATTGCAAGATCATGCAGAACACTTCCATTGCCCCCTAAATACACCGCCCCTTTCCATTTTTTCTATTCCTCCCTCCCCCTCCCCTCGGGGCCCACAGTGACCATGAGGCTTCACTCCTTGAAAGACAAGATTCATAGATACTTGCTATAATGCTGAGGGCTTGACACACTAGTCTGTCCTTCCCTGTTAGGAACTGTCCATGCACTCAAGAGACACCCTCCTCTCTGTTTGAGAACATATTGGGTCTCCCCAACATGGGAGTCCAACTCCTTCCCACTCATTGTGTGGGTCTCCCCCCACTGATACAGTACACTATGACAAAATGATGACTTGCACATTCTCTGGAAGACTGCCCCAGGTATGCCCTGTCCCAAATGCCACCCCCACATCCAACACCCTAAATCAGTCACCCTTCCTTGTCATATTGCCAAAAGAGTTTTTGCAACATTGTAGTTTCACCCATGTACTCACCAATCCCCAGTGTTCACCTGTTCCCTCCTCCAACCCTCCCCCAGTTTGATGGATCATTCAACCCATCCTCCCCACCCTACCCCCCTGTCAAGTTTGCACCACCCAACCCAATAGTATCCCTACACCCCTGTCATATCCCTTCACTGCACAACTACTTGCTTCCACCTTATCATAGATTTTGCCCATATGGGCATTGGCTCACAACCTTCTTCTCCCTTTCTATTTCCTGTAAACCTATCTTTCAGTCTCTAGCACTCTGAGTCAGCAAAATTTGCTTAATTCATATGAGAAAGATCATGTAATATTTGTCCTTCAATGCCTGGCTTGCTTCACTCAACATAAGGTCCTCAAGATTCATCCATGTTATCCTGTGTGTTAGTACTGTATTACTTCTTACAGCTGAGTAATATTCCATTATATGTATATACCACATTTTGTTTATCCATTCACCTGTTGATGGGCATTTAGGTTGATTCCAACTTTTGGCAATAGTGACTAATGCTGCTATGAACATTGGTGTGCATATATCTCTTCATGTCCTTGCTTTCAGTTCTTCTGGGAATATACTCAGTGGTAGAATTGCTGAGTCATGTGGCAGATCTATAAAGCTTTTTTGAGGAACTGCCAGACTGTCCTCCACAATGGCTGGACCATTCTACATTCCCATCATCAGTGGATGAGGGTTCCCTTTCTTCCACATCTTCTCCAACACTTGTAGTCCTCTGTTTTTTTAATGGCCACCAGTCTAATGGGTGTAAGATGGTATCTCATTGTAGTTTTGATTTACATTTCCCTTATAGCTAGTGATGTTGAGCATCTTTTCATGTGCTTTTTAGCCATTTGTATTTCTTCTTTGGAGAAATGTCTGTTCAAATCACTTGCCCATTTTTTAAAATAAGTTGTTTGTCTTTTTATTTTCAAGATATAGGCTTTCTTTATATATGCTGGATATTAGGCTCCTATCAGATATATGGTTACCAAATATTTTCTCTCATTGGGTAGGCTGTATTTTCACTTTCTTGACAAACTCCTTTGAGGTGCAAAAGGTTTTAATTTTGAGGAGGTCCCATTTATCAATGTTTTCTTTTGTTGCTCATGCTTTGGATGTGAAGTTCATGAAACCATTTCCTATTACAATGTCTTCCTGTAGATACTTCCCTACATTAACTTCCAAGGTCTTTATGGTCTTGGCTTTTATATTTAGATCTTTGCTCTATCTTGACTTGATTTTTGTATAAGGTGTGAGATGTTATTCCTCTTTCATTCTTTTGGATATGGATATCCAGTTCTCCAAGCACCATTTGTTGAAGAGGCCATTCTCTCCCAGTTGGTGGCCTTGTCGAATATCTGATGACTGTGTATGCAAGGATATATATCAGAACTCTCAATTAGGTTCCATTGGTCAGTATGTCTATCCTAAGCTTTTAGGATTTCACCATTGTATATGATGTTAGCTGTGGGTTTTTCATATATACCCTTTATCATGTTCAGAAAGTTTCCTTCTATTCCTATCTTTTACAGTGTTTTTATCAGGAAGGGGTGCTGTATTTTGTCAAATGTTTTTTCTGTGTCTGTAGAGATGATCATATGATTTTTTTCTTTCAATCTGTTTATGTGGTATATTACATTGATTGATTTTCTTATGTTGAACCATCCTTGCATACCAGGGATGAAACCCACTTGGTCATGGTGTATAATTTGTTTGATGTGTTGTTGAACACAATTAGCAAATATTTTGTAGAGGATTTTAGCATCTGGATTCATTAGAGAGATTGGTCTGTAATTTTCCTTTCTTGTGGCATCTTTGTTTGGCTTTGGTATTAGGGTAATGTTGGCATCATAGAATGAGTTAGGCAATGTTCCTTCTATATCCATTTTTTGGAAGAGTTTAAGCAGGATTGGTGTTAGTTCTTTCTGGAATGTTTGATAGAATTCACCTGTCAAGCCCTCTGGTCCTGGGCTCTTCTTGGTTAAGAGGTTTTTGATGACTGATTCTATATCTTTACTTGTGATTGGTCTATTGAGTTCATCAATTTCTACTTTCATCAATGTATGCAGCTTGTGTGTTTCTAGGAATGTGTCCATTTCCTCTAAATTATCCTTCTTCTTGGCATATAATTTTCAAAGTATCCTTGTATGATACTCCTTATTTCTGTGGGGTCAGTGGCGATATCCCCTTACTCATTTCTTATTTTGTGTATTTGCATCTTCTCTCTCTTTCTCTTTGTTAGTCTAGCTAAGGGTTTGTCAATTTTATTGATCTTCTAGAAAAACCAGCTTTTGGTTTTGTTTATTTTTTCTAGTGCTTTCTTATTTTCTATTTCTTTTGG
>JAQZBX010018894.1:0-34237 GCA_029593785.1 Cabassous unicinctus
TGTTGAGTGAAGCAATTCAGACACTAAAGGCAAATAGTCTGATGGTATCATAATCTGTAACAAATTTTTCACAATGGTGTTATGTGTTGATGAAAGGGTATTGTGTGGGAATTCTACACCCATGCTTGATTATTTTGTAAGTTCACTTCTGTAATAAAAATATAATTTTTTAAAATCTGAAGGAATTAATTTTTCCATAAGAATGTTAAAAATTGGGAAAAAACTTTTTTTGCATACTTCATATTAGCCATAATTATAGGATTTAACTAAGAGATAATGTTTTAGTGTGCATTCACAGTACAGGAGTTGGCATATGGCAGTGCCATTGGCAGTAGGAAGAATTGTGCAATACAGTAAAATTGAAAAAGCCTATCTCCTTATGGAGAAGAAGATGCTTTTAATTGGCATATTAAAATTGATTTTGTGATCAGTGGGAGATATTAAACAGAAATCTAAAATAAATGAATTATTCATAATTAAATAGATGGTAATGTGAAATATCTGGTCAAGAACAGTGAGCATATTCCATTTCAGCACTTCCAAGTGAATGACTAAAAACAACAAATTGTAAGAACTCTAGGTCTGACATAGATCTAGAGTCTGTGAAGAGAGTTTCAGACAACACTGACTGGATGGCCATTTCCTTTGATATGAAATGGCAGTTTTGTAAATGAAGTTGAGAATAAGCATGAATGAATTGGTGATACCAGTATGTATATCTAACTACATATTGGATAAATATGACTAATAATGTAAGTGGGTTTTTCTGTTACTTAAACAAAAACAGAATATTCTAATGCATAATTTTCCCACACAAACCAAATATCATGAAAAAGATATGATCAGGAAAATAATACAAAACAAAACAGATGCCACATGAACAGGAACTATTTTTAGGTTTTGTGTCAAAAGGAACTTATTTTATTTTTTTAAATTTTGTCATTGGGATTTGATATTTGTTTGATTATTGCACATCTCATGCCTTCCTCTATGCACTGTAAATTTAGGACTTTAGCTGTTAGATTTTTTCCACTTGTGCCATGTTCAAATCTCTTCTTTTCCTTCTATGAAGACAGGTCATAATGCTTCTTTATTTTCTGGACATTTATTTGTCTTCTCCACTAGCTTTATGTTATGTAAGGATTTTCCTACATACCATTCCACTGACACTTGAAAAATACTAATAAAATCATCTTCTGAAATCCTCATTCTGTCTCCTCAGAATCTCTAATATTAACATCAATAAGACAAACATGAGATAAACTCTTTGTGTGTTTATGCACTGAAAATCCTTTGCCTTTTATGTATACAATCCCAATGATTCTCATGCAAAACTTGTAAGGTAGCAACTCATTTCACTTTCTTTAAAGGAAATGCATGACCATGTAGCTTGTGAAAGATGGTAAAAAGCATTCTAATTTAGTAATACAGAAACATCTTGTTTTTAATCTTCTTTGTATTCTTAAATCTAGGAAGATAGGACATATAGCTGCATATTTAATGACATTCAATATTCAAAATATTTCAGGGTTGCAAGGGTACATGTTGAAATCCCCAATCCTACTTTAAATAGCATAGAGCTTAAAAAAGAAAACTAACCACTTCCCCAATAAAGAGTGAGATGTGGACCTAAAAGAAAATTGAGTAAAGGAAGGTCACATGTATCAGAATAAGAAAAGATAACATGGCAGAAGTCTCACTCTGATTAAAGTATTGGGTATCCAGGTTTTGATTACCTTGTGGAATATGATCCTTACTTTGAATACACACCAAATAATATAGTACATGACACTAGAAATGAGTTGTCTCTCAGAAGAGTAGTTGCTCCACACATATACCTAGAATAACTTTATGCCAGATCTCAAAAATTGCATGGAGACTTGACAGTATGTAAAGAATGAAGGAGTCAGGAGAAGTATATTTTAGATAGAAAACACAATTATTGAAGCATAGTAATTAAGTAGCTTGATTGTCAACATAAATAGAAAGAAAATTGTTCTTTAAAGTAGAAACATTAAAATGTGCTGCCTACTGGTAACCTATTGTGAAGAATCTAGAGGACCATCTCACCCTCTAGCATGCCCATACCTTGCATTTTTCTGTGTCTTAATAAACATTTTACTCCCTTTTCTACCCTATGATGTGTCTATATATTCCTTTATGTGACATAGACAAGACTTATAAGCCCAGAATCTAGAGCATTCCACTAATATATTTGGAAAGCCATAGTAGGAGACAATGAGGAAAGTAATATTCCCCAACACCTGGTGAAGACTGGTGAGTCTAGGTTTTTAAATTAGAGCCTTCTGACCCTATTTTGTTTTCTTAATGTCTGGTTTACCTGCAAAACTCTGTCCCTGGCAGTCACCATAAAATGAGCTCTCTCTTATGGCCACTTCCTAAGACTTGCATAATGAAATAGAAGGCCAAAAAATAAGCCTCTCAACAGACTTTTTCTAGGGAGAAAGTTCACCTTCGTAGCTTTGGTGTGGAATCAAGTCCAGAAATATTCCAAGAGTTGGGGTACCACAGGGATGCCCAGCAGCAAGTCTTCTGAGACTTCAGGATGCCAGGAACTAAAGCAGCAAGTCCAAATATCCCCCAAGACTTAAGCAACTTAGATACTTTAGTTTGGAGACCAGCTACAAACATCTCCCAAAACCTTGGCAGCTTGGGAGCTTTTGTTTAGAGGTTAAAAGTTCAGTAAGGATGAGATCTTGGATGCTGGATCAGCTGACAGACTTTTTATTCCATTCCTCCCTAGAAAAATGGGCATGGCCTCTAGCATTCCAATAGACTCCCCATTGGGTTATCCTCTCAGGAACTGAGGCAACCTGCCTACTGGTGTTCTAAAAGGAAGAGATTAGCTTTTACCTGCCACAGCATGTTTGCAGTATGGCTAATGGTGGTCTATGTATGGGACCCTGAATTACAGTTAAACCTGTGTAAGAGGGAAGGAAGGACAGGCAAATCTGAAGGCCAGAGATGATGTGATTGCATGTATCCTTAAAGGGATGAGAAAATGTACTAACAAACTGAAAATTTTAATAAATTCAGGGAAATTACTCAGAGACAGGACAGAAACCCTGTCTTATCTCAAGGAAAGCTGGTAGAGGCAATAAAAAACTATCTTCTGATAATTCCTGATTCTAGGAATTGACAGATCCTCCTAGAAACTGACTTTATTAGCCATGCTTCCTTGAATGACCTTAGGAACCTGCAAAAACTTTCCCTGGACCCCCAAACTTCCACTAACTCCCTTTCAGAATAGCCCTTCTCAGTTTTTAACAGTCAAAACCACACTGTCAAGAGAAGGGAAGCAGCAGCATGCATGAGGGCCAGGATAGGCTCACCTTTAGCTGCAGCCATTAAAGGCACCCAGTCACTTTGGGGTCGCCCTAATTCAAGCCACTATGTCACTGGGAATATGCTTCAAGTGTGGAGGTGGACTCCTTGCCCAAGCTGCCTTGTCCACCAGGACCAACAAGGTCTTGCCCCAGGGGAGGACAGAAGAGGTCTGAAGCCACATGTGAACCATCAACCAGGAAGAGACTTGTGTGCCCTTTGATGTGGCAGGTAACACCTTTGTAGCAGTTTGATCTTATTATAGGAAAGAGATAGGTGATAATGGGCAGAGGAGAGATCTTGATTTTGACACTGGAGCCACAGGGAGAGATGAACCATTCGCTTGATAGTTTACAGCTGCCTTGTGAAAAGAACAAATCATCTTAGATGGATAGAAAGAAATGAGCCCTAAAGCATACAGCTGATATTGGAAGAAGCTGGGGCATGGAGCCTGAAGAGGAAGACTGAACCCTCACAGAGGTTGCTTGACATCTTGCTTCAACATGTGGCAACAGATTTTGGCTGAAGAAGCAACCTTGAGTTTGACTCTTTAGGGTCTCTACCCCAAATAAATACCTTTTTTAAAAGCCAAAAGAGTTATGGTACTTTGCATTAGCACCCCATTGGCTGACTAATAAAGCATTTGATATGGGTATTGGAGTACAGTCTGATGCAATTATCAAAAATGCTGGAATGTTTGTATAAATGGATAAGGAGTGTTTTTTGGAGGAATTATGAGATGCTTTATAGTAAAGGCCTAGATTGCTTTGAAGAGACTGCTGATATGAATATGGACACTAAAGAGCCTTTTGATTAGGACTTCAAAGTAAATGATGAAATGATTTTCGGTAACTGGAGAAAATGTGATGTGTATTAAAGTTTCAGATAACTTCACAAGACGGACTCCTGATTTTATATGGAAAGCAGAATTTTAAAATGACAAGTTTGGGTCTTAAGCTGAAGAGCTTTCCAAATTAAACTTGGAGAATGTAGCCTGGCTTCTCCTTGCAGCTTATAGTAAAATACTAGATGAGAGAGACAAGCTGAGAATTGAATTTTTGGGCAAAAAGAAACCAAAAATTGACTCTAGACATTCCAAATCTCTGGAAATCAAGTCCCCAGATGAAAGTTCCCAAATTGAGGAATTAACTAAACTTGGAAATTTTAAGCCAGGATTGAAAATGCAATTACACAGGAAAACCATGTGAAAGGTCTTAGTGTCTGATGGGCTGGACTCCTGTTTACTGCATGCTGAACCAACAAGTTTTTGAGAGAGCTGTATGAGAAAACTACTGTCATCCTGAACTAAAAGAGACACGGAGGAAAGAGATGGATAGGAAAAAATATTTAAGAGGAACACCATGGAAACTGAGGTTGGAATTAAGGCATCTTCTTAGGCCAAGAGAGTAACCCACACATGTACAGAAAGGGTGAGTTTGCACTGACATTTGAAGAGGGTGGCTAATCCAGCCCTCTGTTCAGGGAGAATTTTGCTGTCCCAGGCTGCAGACAGGGTGAACCACATTCCCCAAGGGTTGGGAAGAGTAATATCAACACACCATAGATCTGAGAGGGGTGGGCCTGTCCCCCTGGATAAGGGAAGGTTAGTTCACCAACTTGTTGCTTTTAGAATGTTGGACCTGTATGCTAGAGATCAGAGAGAATATTGTCTCCACTTCACTGTACCAAGGGGGTTGAGGGTCTACCCCAGGGATTGGGTGAAATGTGACCATCACCCTACCAATTTTGGAGGGTTATGTCTGGAGCTTGGTCACCACCCAGATGCTTGATGAGGGTGGAGCCAAGAAAATTTATATTGGGCAGGCCCCTGGAAACTGGGCCCCCATGATGCCTCAAAGATGAGAAGAAACCATCATATTAAGAATGACTCTTGAGAGGATAGGCTGAAACAGCCTGGAAAAAGATCTTCTAAGGTTTAGGACACCAGTGAAGTCTGGACACTGCCCAGTGGTGAGAGTGCCTAAGGAGGGGAATCACGATGACAGAACTGTGAGTTGACTCCAGCACCTACTGATGCTGGCACTCTCCCCCACACTAAGGACACATTGTAATTCTCAGGCCTCTGAGCCTGCAGCTACAGACAAAGGGAGCTCCATGGATCCACCACACCAGGAAAGGGGAGAGAGAAGTGCACAGGCTAAGACTGACTCAGCTTCTGGACCACAAATTTGGTCTGTTGTGTCTCACAATCCCTTCCAGGCTGGGTGGGACTAGGCCATGATTTGCCCTGGGAACCAGTGTGGGACTAGAGAAATCCAAACCTCTCAATCTCCCTCTCTTCTAGCCTAGGCTGAGTGTTGAGGACACACCTCCCCTGGAAAAGGGAGAGAGAGGGACATGGCATAAGGCTGACTTATTTTCTGACCCCAAATTTGGTCTGTTTTGTCCCACAAACCCTTCCAACCTGGGTGGGGCAGTGCCACTGTTTGCTTTGGAAGCTGGCAAGTGGCTAAAGAGACATGACCCTCTCAATCTCTCCCACTACTGACTGGGACTGGTTGTTGAGGACACAGAACACAGAAGGAATTGTAATTATTTCCTACCTGGAAAAAAGGAGGGGGATGCCAGCAAAGGCTAGAGAACTGCCTCTGAGAAAGTTTGAATTACAAGTCTCTTAGCTTCTAGGCAGGAATCTCTATCACATTGATCTGATCTAAGTTGCAACAAAAACACTCTGACCAGGCGTTCAACTGAGAAGGCTGCCAAAGAGCACCATATGCTGGCAGACCAAGAATTGCATGTGAGATAATTAAGAATAAATAAGAGAGGGCCTTTATAGCCTCCTCCTCCAAGGCCCAAAGAAGCAGGCCTGCAACCAATGGTGGGTCCAGAGCCCTGTTTAGAGCAACTAAAAAGGATAATCCTAATGATCCATGTTGAACAAAGAATCAACAAGCAGCAGTAATACACAGCCTTCTGCCTATAAATCCCTCCAAAAGAAAAAGAAATTGAACATCTGAATAAATTACATCCTAATCAGATACCTAGACATCAGCAAAAAGTCATGAGCCATACTAAAAAACTGGAAGACATTGCCCAAGAAAATGAATATATATCAACCCCAGAAGAGATGAATAATTTGAGAGAACTAATTCATGAGAGAAGCAGAAATTTCCAAAATCAAATTAATGATTTGAAAGACAATATGGCTAAAGAGATAAGTAACATTAAGAAAATATTGAGTGAACACAAAGAAGAATTTAAAATCCAGAATAAAAAAGTAACAGAGCTCATGGGAATGAAAGACACAACAGAGACATTCAACAGCAGACTCGAAATGATAGAAGAAAGACTAAGTGATACCAGAGACAGAAGAGCTGAAATTGAAGGGAGAAAAGAATACAGAGAAAACAATGGAAAAAATTGAGCAGGGGCTCATGGAGTTGAATGACAACATGAAACACAAAAGTGTATATGTTATGGGATTTTCAAAAAGAGAAGAGAAGGGAAAAAAGGCAGAAATAGTATTTTAGGAAATAATAAAAGACAATTTCCCAAAGTATCATGAAAGAAATGAACTTAAATGTCCAAGAGAAGCACCGGACCCCCAATCAGAATAAATCCGAATATACCTACTCCAAAACACATATTACTCAGAATTTAAAATGTCAAAAAGAAAAAGAAAATTCTGAGAGCAGCAAGAGAGAAGCAAACCATCACATACAAGGGATTAATCATTACAAACCATGGAGGTGAGAAGACAGTGGTATGATACAATTAGGATACTGAAAGAGAAAAATTGCCCACCAAGAATTTTTATCTAGCAAAATTGTGCTTCAGATATGAAGGTGAGTTTAAAATATTCACAAACAAACAGAAACTAAGAGAGTTTGTAAAAAATAAATCCAGCTTTGCAAGAAATATTAAAGAAAGCCTTAAAGCCTGAGAGAAAGACAGGAGAGGCCTGGAGGAGAGTATAGAAGAAAGAATAGCAGAAAGGATAACCAAAAGAGTAAAAAGACAGACAAAATATTATATGACATATGAAAGCCAAAGAATACAATGAGGGAAGTAAAAATGCATTTACAGTAATATCATTGAATGTGAATGGATTAAACTCCCCAATCAAAATATATAAGCTGGCAGAATAGATTTAAAAAATAAAAAGAGTCATCCATATGCTGTCTACAAGAAACTCACCTAAGACTCAGGGATACAAACCAGCTGAAAGTGAAAGCTTGGAAAAAGATACTCCACATGAATAGTAATAAAAAAAAAAGAGGGCAGCTGTAGCTATACTAATATGGGACAAAACAGATTTCAAATGTAAAAATGTTATAAGAAATACAGAAGGCTTTTATATATTAACAAAAGGGCCAAACCACCAGGAAAATATAGCAGTCATAACTGTTTTTGCACCTAAACATGGTGCCCCAAAATACATCGCACAAAATCTAGCAAAACTGAAGGAAGAAATAGACACCTCTACAATAATTGTTGGAGACTTCAACACACCACTCATATCATTAGATAGAACAACTAAACAGAAGATCAACAAAGAAACAGAGAACTAGAAAACTATGTCAAACAACAGACATATAAAAAACATTGCATCCCAACTCAGCAGATTGTGCCCTTGGATCTTTCTCCAGAATAGACCACATGTTAGAGCACAATGCAGTTCTCAATAATTGTAAAAAGATTGAAATGATACAAACACCTTCTCAGATCATAATGGAATGAAACTGGAAATGAAAAACAGACAAGAAATGGGTAAATTTGCAAATGTGTTGCATCTAAACAACACACTCATAAATGATCAGTGGATCAAATAAGAAATCACAAGTGAAGTGAATATATATATTGAGACAAATGAAAACAAAAACACAACTTTTTGAAACTTAGGGAATTCAGTAAAGGCAGTCTTGAGAAAGAAATTTGTTGCCTTAAATGCCCATATTAAAAGAGAAGAAAGCAAAGCTCAAAGATTTAACTGAACAACTAGAGAAACTAGAAAAAGAACAGCAAATCAATCCTAAAGCAAGCAGAAGGAAAGAAATAATAAAGATTAGAGTAGAAATAAATGAAATTGACAACAACAACAACAAAAAAAAAATAGAAAAAAATCAACAAGACCAAAAGCTGATTCTCTGAGAACAATAAAATGACAAGCTTCTAGCTAGACTAACAAAGAAAAAAAGAAAGAAGATGCAAATAAATGCAATCAGTAATGGAAGGAGGGAAGTTATGAGTGACCTCACATAAATAAAAAGGATAATGGGATATTATGAGACACTGTATGCCAAAAAACTAGATAACCTAGATGAAAGGGACAAATTCCTACAAAGGCACAAATAACCTACACTGATGCTACTAGAAATAAAAGAACTTAACAAACCATTTACATTTAAAGAGATTGAATGCATCAACAAAAACCTTCCAAAAATGAAATGTCCAGGACCAGGTGGCTTCACAGGTGAATTCTACCAAGCATTTTGAAAAGAATTAACAACAATCATGTTTAAACTTTTCCAAAAAATTGAAGAGGAGGGAAAATTACCCAACACATTTTATGAAACCAGCCTCACCCTAACACCAAAGCCAGGTAAAGACACTACAAGAAGAGAAAATTATGGACCAATCTCTCTAATGAACATAGATGCAAACATTCTCAACAAAATACTTGCAAGTCAAATTCAACAGCATAACAAAAGATTTATACATCACAACCAAGTAGAATTTATCCCTGGTATGCAAAGCTGGTTCAACATAAGAAAATCAATGTAATAAACCACATTAACAAATCAAAGGAAAAAACACATGAACATCTCAATGATGCAGTAAAGGCATTTGACAAAATCCAAGATATTTTTTTAAATTACAAATACACTTTGGATGAAAAGAATAGAAGGAAACTTCCTCAATATGATAAAAGACATATATGAAAAATCCACAGCTCATATCATACTCAGTTGGGAAAGTTTGAAAGCTTTTCCTCTAAGATTAGGAACAAGTTAAGGATGCTCACTATTACCATTGTCATTCAACATTGTACTTGAAGTTCTAGCTAAGGCAATTAGACAAAAATATAATTTAAGGCATCCAAATAGGACAAGAGGGAGTAAAACTCTCACTATTTGCAGATGGCATGATCCTATATTTAGAAAATTCTGAAATGTCTACCACAAAGCTACATGAGCTAATAAATGAGATCAGCAAAGTGGCAGGATAGAATATCAACACACAAATATCAGTAATGTTTTTGTACATTAGTTCTGAACAATCTGAAGGGGAAATCAGGGGAAAATTCCATTTACCATGGCAACAAAAAGATTCAAATACCTAGGAGTTAATTTAATCAATGCAGTACAGGACCTATATTCAGCAAACTACAAAGCAATGCTAAAAGAAACCAATGAAGACAAACAAATGCAAAGATATTCTATGTTCTTCGGTTGGAAAAGCAATTATCATGAAGATGTCTATCCTATCCAAATGGATTTACCGATTCAATGCAATACCAATCAAAATTACAGCACCCTAATTTACAGAATTAGAAAAGGCCATTAACAAATTCATTTGGAAGGTGTATTAGTCAGCCAAAGGGGTGCTGATGCAAAATATCAGGAATTGGTTGGTTTTTATAAAGGGTATTTATTTGGAGGTAGAAGTCCACAGTTACCAGGTCATAATGCATAAGTTTCTTCCCTCACCAAAGTCCATTGCCATGTGTTAGAGCAAGATAGCTGCTGATGTTTGCTAGGGTTCAGGTTTCTTGGGTTCCTTTCTTGGGTTCCTGGGGCACTGTTTCTCTCCAGGCTCAGCTCCTCTGTTTCCTCCACAAGGCCATCTGTAGACTCTCAGGCGAATGGCTCTTCTCTTTTCCTGGTGCCTTCTCTTCTTCCTCATCAGAACTCCAACATCAAAACTACTCCAACTCTGTCCGTTGCCATGTCTTTTATCTTTGAGAGCCCACCCTCCAAGGGATGGAGCTCAACACCCTCTTGACATGGCCCAATCAATCCCCAATCATAACTTAATCATGCCCAGATGAACAGACCAGTTTACAAACATAATCCAATATCTATTTTTGGAATTCATAACTGTATCAAAGTGCCACAGAAGGGAAAGTGCACCTGAATAGCCAAAAGCATTCTAAAAAAGAAAAGCAACATGGGAGGAATTTCACTGCCTGACCTTGCAACATATTACAAATCTACAGTGGTCAAAATATCATGGTACTGGTATAAAAGACACATCAATCAGAGGAATAGATTTCAAAGTCCAGAAATAAACCCTTACCTATATGGTCAACTGGTTTTTGACACACCTACCAAGTCCAAGTTAATGGGAAAAAACAGTCTATTCAATAAAGAGTACTGGAGAACTGGATATGTATAACCAAACAATGAATATGTATAACCCCATCTCACTCCCTATTACAAGAACCAACACAAAATGGATCAAAGACCTAAATATGAAAGCATAGATGATAAAACTACTAGAAGAAAATGTAGAGAAACATCTTAAATACCTTGTAGTAATGGTGGTTTCATGGTCCTTACACACAAAGCATGTGCAACAAGAGAAAAAAAATACATAAATGCACTTCCTTAAAATTTAACACTTGTGCACCTCCCAGGACTTTGTCAAAAGCAGCTGACTCAAAGATGCACCACCCAACTCAATAGTATCATTACACCCCTGTCATATCCCTTCACTGCACAACTCAATTCCACATTTTCATAGATTTCCCCCATATGGGCATTGGCTCACAAACTTTTTCTCCCCTTCTATTTCCTGTAAACCTGTCTTCTAGACAATAGCTCTCTGAGTCTGCTCAATTTGCTTAATTCATATCAGAGAGGTTATGTTATATATATCCTTCAATTTCTGGCTTGCTTCACTCCACATAAGGTCGACAAGATTCATACATGTTTCCCCATGTGTTAGTACTGTATTCCTTTTTACAGCTGAGTAATATTCCATTGTATGTATATACCACATTTTGTTTATCCATTGATCTGTTGATGTGCATTTGGGTTGATTCCAGCTTTTGGCAACATGTTCAAACATTCATGGGGCATTGTCACAGTGGGTAGAGATTCAAACAGTAACTGAAAGAGTTTTGAATTCCAATCCTGGTGAGCCCTGCCATTTTCTCTAATAGAACAGCAACATTCCCCCAAGTACAGGGGCAATGACTAGTGAAGAAGGATGGCTCTTTGATGTGGTCTTGATATTGATGACTATGCTCATGACCCTTTTCTCTTGAAACTGAAACTAAGCCTAGAGTTGCAGGGTACCTAAAAGTTACCTCCTGATAACCTCCATGTTGCTTAAATGTGGCCTCTCTCTAATCCAAACTCAGCATATAAATTCATTACCTTCCCCCCAGTGTGGGACATGACTCCTGGGGATGAGCCTCTCTGGTACTGAGGGATTACCACCAAGCACCAACTACCAATACAACTGGAAAAAGACCTTGAATAAAAGGGGTGAAAGGTAAAGACAAATGAGTTTTTATAGCTAAGAGACTTCAAAGTGAGTTGAGGGGTCATCCCAGATGTAACACTTATTCATGTCTCAGAAGGATCACATAGAATGCCAAAGTAGATACTACTACCCCAAATAGTGGGGCTCCTAAGGGCTCTGGAGACACCTGGGACTTATGGTCATTGCAGATAGCTTCAGAGTTTGTTGTCTTGCCAGTTGCCCCTACTTTGGAGTTTGTGCTCCCAAGTGTAACATTCTTGGACTCAGCTGTGACTTCTATACACATGCCTGTTTTCTCCCTTCTATTCAAACTTATAGTTGGTGCTGGAGTTGGTAGGTGTATGCCCAAGGGACTTGAACATTTGAGCTCTCCATGTGCTATCTGTCCCTGAGCCTTAGTGGAGTTGCAACACCTACTCTCCAGTTCATTGGACTCACTCAGGAAAACTTACAAGGGAAGAGGATGGACGACCACCACACCAAGGAACTGAGAGTGTCTACAACTGCAAACAAGAGATTCCCATCCATCAGTTACATGGGATCAAAACTCCCTCTCAATTACAGGTGGAGTGTCATCACCATCTAAGAATCCTCAGGATTGGGTAATAAAATATAGACTAGAGTGGACTTACTTGTATTCTAGTATAGACTTATTATGATTCTAGCAATGGAAGAAATTATACAATTGATGTGGAGGCAGTGGCCACTGGAGGTGCTGAGGGCAGGGAGAGGGAAAAAGAAGTGTAATGGGGGGCACTTTTAGGACTTGCAATTGTCCTGAATGACACTGCAATGAGAGATAAAAGCATTATATATCCTGCCATAACCTGCAGAATTGAGTGGGAGACAGTGTAACCTACAATGTAAACTCTAATCCATGCTTAGTGGCAATGCTCCTAAATGTGTTCATCAATTGCAATGAATGTACCATACCAATGAAAGAAGGTGTTAATGTGAGAAAAAGTGGGAGCTGTGGGGAGTGGAGCATATGGAAGTCCCTTATATTTTTATGTAACATTTTATGCAATCTAAATATCTTTTAGAAAAAATAAAAAATATATTTTTTAAAAAGCATCTGACTCAATGAGAGAAAATATTTGGAAATCACGTAAATGATAAGGATTTGATATCCATGATATATAAAGGTTTGTTACAACTCAACAATAAAAAGACAAATGACCCAAATTAAAACATGGCCAAAAGACTTAAATACACATTTGTCCAAAAAAGAATTACAAATGGAAAAAAAGAAAAAATGATTGACGTCACTAATGATTATGGAAATTCAAATCTTAACTACAAAGAGATATCATTTCTTACCTCTCAGAATGGACACTATTAAAAAGACAAAGAATTATAAATGTTGGAGAGGATGTGGAGAGATAGGAACACTTATTCACTGTTGATGGGAAAGCAGAAGAGTTCAGCCACTGTGGAGCAATGTTTGGCTTTTCCTAAAGAAGTTGAATATACATTTGACATTTGACCCTATAAAACCACTGCTGGGTATATACACAGAAGAACCGACGAGTGACACGAACACACTTACATACACCTAGGTTCATAGTGGTGTTATTCACAGTTGCCAATAGTTGGAAACAAACCAGGTGCCCATCAACAGATAAATTGATAAACAAACTGGTGTATTCATATGAAGGAATATTATGCAGCTGAAAGAAGAAATGAAATTGTAAAGCATATGACATCATGGATGATCCTGGGAGACATTATGTTAAGTGAAGCAAGCCAGACACAAAAGAACAAATACTGTATGATTGTGTTACTATTAACCAAATACATTGTGTAACATGTTGTATGACTCCATTTATATAAAATGTAAAATAAATCAATATTTAAAGATTTTTTAAAAAGCTAAACACAGAAAGAAAAAAAATGTTGGCTCTCAGGCTTTGAAATCTAATGAAGTTTGCCCCACAGGTTTTCAGAATTGTAGAGGACCAGTGACTCATGTTTCCCTCCAAAATTTGCCTTATGATAATGCAAATGTTGATCCTTGTCTTTCCTTTGTACTTTGGAAGCAGATAAATTGCTTTGCAAGTTTCACATGTCTACAGCCAAAGGGGAATTTGCCCCAAGACAAACTGTATTTCTGTAAACTGATTCTGATGTGATTTTGTACTTAGCATTGTTACTGATTTAAGGGTTTTTAAAAAATATTATAAGGTCTTTTTGGAATTCAGAGTGTAGAGTGTAGCAGTTTGATATTTACGAATTCTAAAAAAAAAAATATTTGATTATGTTGTAAACTAGTCTTTTACTCTGGGCAGCATTCCCTTTTGATTGTATTAGATTCACCTGAGATGCCTTTGATTAAACTATATTAAGATTAGGGCTTTGATTTGACCATGTCATTAGAGTGACTCTGTTTGAGTCCTTGTCCCCTTTGTGGGCTATATAAATGGAAACTCAATCAAAGAGACATACAGAAAGAGATCCACAGAGAAGAACACAGAGGAAAAGAGAGAGCTCCATGACATGGAAGAAGAGAGAACTTGTCAGCATTGATATTGCAGTCCTGGGAAGAGAGAGGAGCCATTTGCCTGATGGTGTGCAGCTGATGAGACCATGGTCCTGAGAAGCTGAGCAGACCTGGAAAAATTAGCCCTCCAGCCTACAGCTGAGATTGGAAGAAGCTGGGCTAATGAAGCATTAAGAGGAAAGAGATTCAGCCAAACCCTCACAGATGTTGCCCATCATCTTGTTTCATCACATGGCAACAGACTTTGGTGAGGAACTGACATTGATTTGAACTCTTTAGGGCCTTGTAACTGTAAGACTTTACCCCCTTAAATAGCCTTTATAAAAGCTAACAGATTTCTTATACTTTGCACCAGCACCCCTTTGGCTGACTAATACAATTTTTAATTTCTTAATTAACATGGGAGTCACTTCACTTGGTCCTGGCCTGCCACACAAGACCCCACTAGTCTCAGTCATGCTTAATGGGGTGTGGACAGGGAATCAAGACCTAGGCTGTTTAGTAAATCTCTCCCCTGCAGAATAAGGAACCTCCTCAATTAAGATTAAAAATTTCCTGGAGAATGACTTCTACAAGGCCTTTCGCTATGCTAATTAAGTGTGTAAAATTCTCATGTTCTAACCTATGCATACTTTAACTTAGGTCTCTCTGCCTGTGCCTAGGAGCTCACAAGTTAATTTTGGGGATCACCTGTCACAAATTGAATAAAGGTGAAAGGTAACCTAAAAATGAGACTTTATATTTCAATACTATCTTGCAATTGGATTTGATGTATAAAAGAAATCACAAGTTGAATTAGTTCAACTGCTGGAAAAGAGGAAAAATTTAACAGTGTTTCAAACAAAATAGTTTTAGTAGCTTAGTTAATAAACAAAAGTGCCTAATTTATTTTAAAGTCAAAACATACTAGAAAGTGTAACTAAGAGTTATATAGATTCCTTTATATTATAAAACAGCAAAAGGATAATATCTGAAATAGTTGTACCTGAGTGGATTTAGGCTAGACCTGCTATTGTGATGGTAATCTTAGACTGACTTAACTTTTTTAATGGTTAAGTCAAATTTAGCCTAGCCCTTGTGTATACTTGCTATAGTAATGGTACTTCAGAACTAAACTTACTTTTGCATATGGTTATTTTAAGTCTAGCATCTCCTAGTATTTTGATGGCAATTCTAAATTAAAATTACCTTTGTTTGTGTTTACTTCAATCAAGCCTCATCATCCTGTATGTTTGCTATTGTGATGGTAATTCTAAACATAGTTGTCCTTTGCTTATGGTTATTTCAAGACTGACCACTTGGGTGTAATTCCTCACTTTTACAATGGTAACTCCACTGTTCTCCCATGTTTGTATCCATGGCAACTTCTGCTCCCCATGGCTTAAGAGAAGGCAAATATGAGAAGCCAGTGTCTCCTGTGTATCCAGTGGTATTAATAATCCTGCTTTCTCTCCTGATTATCCAGGTGTAGACTCCAATTTAACTACTCCAGGTAAGAGCTTGGAGGGACCCCGTGATCCTTGAGAAGATTGCTGCTGGGTGGAATTCTCAACCCTCAGGTTTGGATGTCCACTCTTCCAGTCCAGTGTCTGCCAGAGTACTGTTATTTGCAAGGACTTTGTAGTAAGGAATCTCCATCCATGAGCATTGATCATTCTGAAAAGAACAGGTCAAAGGAGAAACCAGTTTCCCCTGAAATTTCAATTACCTCAGAGACTATATACTGCAATTTGTGTTGCTCATCCAAAATCTGTCAAAGCCAAAATGGGAAATAAGCAAAGCTTTGAAGTAAAGGAAAATGAAGATTGTAATTCAAAGCATTGGGAACAAATTGGTTATAAGCCAATAGCTAAAATTAATGAAATTCTTGTGCAGAACAGCATGGTCACAGTGCAGATTATAATAATTAGAAATAGCCTTCAAAGAGATCTTTTGAATGAAATGTTATTTTATAGTTACGTTTATTTTGCAAGAGAATAAAAAGAATAAGTAACATTAGTGAGTTTTGTGCCTTTGTGTCTAACTTTATTTGTGTCTGCCTATTTATGCAGTGTGTATTATGCAATGTATATTTTCATACATTAGGATGGTGTATTAGTCAGTCAAATGGGTGCTGATGCAAAATACCAAAGTTGGTTGGTCTTTATAAAGGATCTTTTTTTGGGGGTAGAAGCTTACAGTTACCAGGCCATAAAGCATACGTTTCTTCCCTCACCAAAGTCCTTTGCCACATGTTGGAGCAAGACAGCTGCCAATGTTTGCCAGGGTTCAGGCTTCTTGGGTTCCTCTCTTCCCAGGGCAGCATTTTTCTCTGGGCTTAGCTCCTGTGTTTCTTCCACAAGGTCAGCTGTAGACATTGTGGCTTTCTAGGCTTTGCTTCTTTCCACAAGGCGAGGTGTCAACTCTCAGGTGAATGGCTTTTCTCTATCCCAGGGCCTTCTCTCCTTCCTCACCGGAACTCCAACATCAAAACACCTCAAACTGCTCCAGCACTGTCCTTTGCCATGCCTTTTATCTTTGATTCCCCCACCCAGTAAGGGGAGGGGCTCAATGCCCTACTGATGTGGCCCAGTCAATGCCCTAATCATAATTTAATCATGCCCAGATTAGCAGACAAGTTTACAAGCATAATCCAATATCTATTTTTGGAATTCATAATTACATCAAACTGCCAAACTGCTACAGATGATAACATGAATTTAACAAATGAAAACTCTTAAAAGAGCTCTATTCAAATTTCTATAATTAAATAAGTGCTTATAAGTCAATGAATGTTTCTAGACACCAAATTAGAGAAGCTAAACAAAATAGAAATGTCACATAAAAATCTGAATATAAAAACTATTGGCAGTAAAAAGTTTTTCCTAATCTCCTGGAACTACCCAGCTCTACATAAATTCCTTCTCTTTGCAAAAGCTATGGGGGAAAAGCTAGATGTGAAAAGATTAGGAAATATAAGTTTAACTTAAATCTCTGTCTAATAGGCTGGGAAATTAAGAGTTATAGATTGTCCTGTAGTTCCCCAATTTAAACCTATTAACACCCTTAAAATGATTGTAATCAATAACCCAATTACCAAATTTCAGAAAGTAAAGAAAAAGTCCTTGAAATCTATGGAAATAACTTTTCTAATTATAATTAAAACAAATTAAACAATTATAATATATTGAAGAACATGGCAGTCAGTATGATTTTAAGGTTATTCACAATTTTAGAATTTTATTTAAAAAAAGGAAAAAGGGATTTTAGCCTCCGGTGAAGAAAGGATAAAGAACATTTTTTGCATTAACAATAATGGTTTCAATGTTATTTAGCTTGGGTGTAATCTCCTTAGGTTTATAGGATACTGATAAAATACATTAATATTATATGTATTAAATCTTTAAGATGATGAAAATTTTAAGTTTCTGTTTAATGACATTAAGTTAAAGAAGGGAAAAAATATTTATCCTGAAGTAGAATGACTAGTTTTCACAGAACAAAATGAGGAATGTAAGAAAAATGCTTAAATGGATAAGGTAAATTTCATTGGTTGCTAACTATAGTTTAATAAGCTTATTTAAAGGAAAAGTAACTATTTTATGAAGTTATGGTTCGTTACAAGAAGTTTGCAAAAACATTTTCTAAACTGAAATATTTAAGTGGCTAATTCCAGGAAGGCATTATTAAATGAAAATCTAAATTGATATTTTTAACAAAAAGCAACTTAATAATAGGGAAACCTGTCAGCGGCTACCTTAATATGCATACTAAAGTGCTGGTAGGGGGAAGATAATCTTGATTGCATTAGGAATTATAGGTTTTCATAAACTAATGCAGAAAGCAGTTTTTTCCTATACTGCTAAAGTAAAATACCTTATATTTAACATAGTCATGATAAAGGTGTAGAAGTGAAAAATAGAGTATTAAAAATAGTTAAGTTCATTTAATATGTTATAAACTACTTAGGAAATTTTTACAAAGTGTATAAAATTTAAGAGAAGGATTGTGGGAAGATGATATCACACTAAAAAGCAGGGCTCAATGCTTTCACAAAAACAATGGAGAAAGAGCCAAAATATGTAAGGGACCAGTTTTAGGGGTCAGCAGAACAGGACAGTGTTACACAACTCCCAGGAGGGTGAGAGACAGAGAGATGAAGAACACAAGACAGTAAATATGGGTTTCCAAATCCTCTTGTTAGCCAGGAAAGGCTCCCCACACACAGCCCCAAGAAATTTAGCTGGGGTAAAACCCCTGGCTCATTGCAGCTGACTAAGAGGGGAGTACACATCTTGCTTGGTGACAGCTGTTACAAGGGAAAAGGGAGCATAAGATGGGGTACTTCTTTTCAGTAAATTTGGCCAGCAGAGCTGCTTTGCATCTGGAATCTGGCCAGGCAAAAACACAGCATAATGGAGATTGAAATATCTCCATGGAAAGGTGCACCAATGAGTTTCATTTGAATTTCTGAACTGGAAAAGACAGAAGAATGGAAAGTTTGAGAAGGGAAAAGGTGGAACATGTCTCAGGGATTTGAAAGACAACATGACATGCACAAACATTCATGATAGGTGTCCCAGAAGGAGAAGACAATGGCAAATGGGCAGAAAGAATCTTTGAGGAAATAATGACCAACCCTTATGAAAGACATAAATATCAATATCCAAGAAGATCAACACATCACAAACAGAATAAATCCAAATAGACCTTCCTCAAGAAGCATTCCAGAAATGCTGGAATGGATTTATAAATAGGTAAAGGGTAGTTTTTGGAGGAAATGTGAGATGCTTGATAGAAAAGGTGGAGATGGCTTTGCAGAGACTATTGATTGGGATACGGACACTGAAGAGACTTTTTATGAAGCCTTAGAAATAAATGATGAAACTATTATTGGAAACTGGAGGAAAGGAAATCTGTGTTTTAAAGTTGCAGAGAACTTAACATGATTGACTCCTGGTGTTTTATGGAATGCAGAATTTGAAAATGGTAAACCTGGGCATTTAGATGAAGAACTTTCCAAAGTAAACTCAGAGAATGCAGGTTGGCTTCTTCTTGCAGTTTATAACAATACACTAGAGGAGAGAGATAAGCTGAGGACTGATCTGTTGGGCACAAAGAAAACATAAACTGATTCTGGAAAGTCCAAGCCTCTGGAAATCATGCTTTGAGATGATAGTGCCCCGTTGGAGGACTTAACTAAACTTGGAACATGTAAATGAGGATTAAAGATGCATTTATCTTGTAAAGTCTTGTTGAAAGTCTTACTGTCTGATGGCTTGGACCTCTGCTTCTTGCATGCTAAACCAATAAGCTTTTGGAGAGAGCAGTATGAACAAAAGCACTGTCATCTTGGACTAAAAGTAACATGGAATGGAAAGACTTAAGGAGAAAGAGCTTTAAGAGGAAAACAATTGAAACTGAGATCTGGAATTAAGACATAACCTTGGGCCAAGAGAGGAACTGTATTCAAGTGTACAGAGAGGGTGGGCTTGCCCTAGCAGTTGAAGAAGGTGGATGTTCCCTGCCCAATGTTCCAGGAGAGTTTTGCCTCCCCACTATGCAGAGAGGGTGGAGCACATTTGTCAAGAATTAGGGAGGTTGAGGTCAATGTCCCTTATGTCTGAGAGGGGTGGGCCTTCACACATGGATTTGGGAAGGCCAGGTGGTCAACTCATTGCTCTGAGTGGGTTGAGCTTTATAACAGAGATTAGGGAGGATGTTGTCTTCACTTCACTGTACTAGGTGCATTAAGACTGTAACCCAAAGATTGCTTAAGGTGTGGCAATCACCCCAATACTCTTTGAGGGTGAGATTTGGAGCTTGGTTGACACCCAGATGCTTGATGAGGGTGGAACCAAGAAAATGACCTTTGGGTAAGCCTGTGGAAAAGGTAGGTCCCCATGTGTCCCAAGGATAAGAAACCATCATCTTAAGAATAACTCTTAGATTTGAAATTGAATGGAAGATACCCTGAAAGTTTACTGAGCTGTAGAGGACCCATGACTCATGTTTCCCTCCCAAATTCTCCTTATGGTAATAAAAATGTTTATCCTTTGTCTGTCTGTTTGTGTATTGGAAGAATATAGTTTTTGAAAGTTTCAGAGGTCTATAGCAGATGGGACTTTGCCCTAAGACAAACTGTATTTCTTTAAACTGACTGTGATATGATTTTATACTCAACATTGATATTGACTATGGATTATTTTTGAATATTGTAATGTCTTTTTGGAATTCAGAGGGTGGAGTGTAGCAGTTTGATATTATTGATAAATTCCATAAAGAAATATTGGATGATGTTTGTAAACTTTTATTTTCCTCTGGGCATATTAGAGTGAATTGGATACAGAGGTTTTACTGTTACTTGATTAAATAATGATTAAGGATTTTATTGGGCTATGTCAGTAGGACATTGAGTCCCTGCCCCCTTGGTGTGTGGGGACTCACAGAGAAAATGACATGGCAGAAGAGAAAGTGGGAATTTTTGAACTGGAGCCCCAGGAAGTAAGCACACTGAAGAGCTTGGCCATGAGGAAAGAGAAAAGGCCCCAGGAAGAGAAACAAGTCATTCACCTGATAGTCTACACCTGGCCTTTTGGAGATAGCAGAGGAGCCAAGCCCAGACATAAGCAAGTCCCAGGAAGAGAGGAACATGGGAAGTCTGAACCCTCATAGATATCGGCAGCCATTTTGCTCCAACAGGTGGCAATAGACTTTGTTGAGGGAAGTAACTTACACTTTATGGTCTGGTAACTGAAAGCTTCTACCACAAATAAATACCCTCTATAAAAGTCAACAGATTTCTGGTATTTTGCATCAGCACACCTTTGGCTGACTAATACACCAAGGAAACAAGAGAGTGTACAACTGCAAGCAAGAGAGTCCCATCTATTCAGGTGTTTGGGAATGAAACACCCTCTCAATTAAATGTGGAGTGGGCATCACCATCCCAGAATCCTCAGGATTGGGGAATAAAATATGGACTAGAGTGGGCTTACTGGTATTCTACTATAGACTTGCTGTGATTCTAACAATGGAAGAAATTTATGGAGACAGTGGCCACTGGGGGTACTGAGAGCAGGGAGAAAGAGGGAGAGGTGTAATGGGGGAGATTTGGGGACTTGGAATTGTCCTGAATGACACTGCAATGACAGATACAGGCCATTATATATCCTGCCATAACCAACATTATTGATTGGGAGACAGCGTAAACTACAATGTAAACTTTAATCCCTCCTTAGTCATAATGCTCCAAAATGTGTTCATCAATTGAAATGACTGTACCACACCAATGAAAGAAGTTGTTAATTTGGGAAAAAGTGGGAGCTGTGGGGAGTGGGGCACATGGCAATCCCTTATATTTTTATATTTTTAATGTAAAATTTTATGTAATCTAAGTATCTTCCAGAAAAAAATAAAAATATATATTTAAAAAAGAAGTCATTTAAGTTTAATCAGGAACATTGGATTTATGCCTCTCAAGTTTTCTTGAGAATAAGGAAAACTATAAAAACCCTAAGAACTGACAAGATTTATAGAAAGCACATATCTTTGGAAACCTATAGTTGGATAGAAGTCACTGCAGGTCCTATCCCACATGGCAGTCTGGATGTGGTCTACCAGATATGTCTTCTGCAAAAGGGCAGGAGAATAATGGGAAGGGGCTGTATGGGGGCACTAGAGCATAAACAACATGGTGAAGTGTAGAGGTCCCACACAGTTACTAAAAATATCACAGAACAACAACCACAAACATTCCCCTGGGAAATGAAGAGGTATGGAGCTGAGAAAGAGCCTCTACATTAAGAAGGAAATTGATTCTAAGAAGGTCATGGAACAGGAGTTCCATTGTGACTAGAGCTAGTAAGGTACAGAGGGATTCATGACTGCTGGCTCCAGGGGTCAAAACCAGGATTGGTCATTGTGCACATTGAGTGAGTCTTATCAGTGGTATCAGTGGGTCATATGTCTGTTCCCTCCCATTTCTACTTAGCCACTGTGTGAGAAAATTATCATACTTCCTAAAATATATGCCACATCATTTTTTCAAAGAGGTGGATGGTAAATTTGAATGGGTTTGAATATATTCTTCAATGACTGATAATCACTGATGTTAAGAATTATATCCAGAAAGTCTAGAATATAGATGGTCTCATCAGAAGAAATTGAATTTCAAGATATTTTCTGTGATTGTTTGTAGAAACCTGAAATAAAAAAAAAACTTCTGTTTTTATTGCTTGTGAAAACTTGTACTTTACAAGCTATGAAAAATTTCTACTTACATAATATTTTTCCTTTTTTTTTTGCTTTATTTTATTTTATTTTATTTTGTAAAGAAGATTAAATTACATTAATGTTACATAAAAAATATAGGGGATTTCTATATACACCTCCCCTTACCCACCCCACCTTTCCCACATTATCAATATATTTCATTAGTGTGGTATATTTGTTACAATTGATACACACATATTGAAATATTGTTACTGACCATGGACTATAGTTTACATTATAATTCACACTTTGTCCCACACAATTTTATAGGTATTAACAAAATAAATAATGGCCTGTGTCTTTCATTGCATTTTCATGCAGGACAATTCCAATGTCCCAAAAATGCTCCCATGTTACTGCTATTCTTCCCTCTCCCTCCTATCAGAAACTCTGGTAACTAATGCCTTTATATCAAAGATACAAGTTCTTCCATTGCTGGCATAATAATAAGTCAATAAAAGAATAATGAAAAGTCTACATAAGCCCATTGTTGATACCCCAATATTGAGAATTTGGGGATGGTGATGCTCACTCAAAAATATAAAATAAAATTTAAAAATTAAAAGTTTTCCTCATTGGGTCTTTCATCACTATTACATATGTTGTCTTTTATGTACAGTGACTATTTCTTCCATATATACACCAGTGTATTTTAATTTTTTGCTTTCTCTTCAAAGAAGCTTTAGGTTACAGAAAAGTCACAGCGATAACACAGGGGATTCCCATATATCCAATGTCTTCCTCCTCTACCATTCTCTCCTATTAATAACACATTCATGTGGATGGTTCATTTGCTACAATTTATGTACAAATATTGAAGCATTGCTACTAAACTTTACCACCGGTTTATATTATGGTTACATTTTTCACTGTACAATTTTCAGGTTTTGAAAAAATTTAAATGGCCTGTATCTGTTATTGTAAGATTCTGCAGAACAATTTTAATGCCCTAAAAATGCTCTATGTTCCATCTATTCTATTCTTACCTCTCCCTCCCCTGGGAACCTATGGTAACAATTGTCAATTTTTAAAGAATAAGGTCCATAGTTTCATGCAATAATATTGACAGTTTTACATATTGACCTGTTTTCTTTTATTATGCATTACTTGCATTCTCAAGATTCTTTCCCCTCTAATTGAAAACATAGGTGCACTTTAACCACATATGCCTCCACTCCTGAAGTCCTACACGAGTAACACTCCCCTGCCATATTTGCCAAAAGATTATTCCGCCATGCAATTTTACCCACAGAACTGTAAATCCACAGAGTTCACCTGATCCTTCTTCCAACAGTGCCATCAGTTCCATGGATAGTCCAACCAACACCTCCCCACACACACACACACTACTCCCTTCATATTCTGGCACCATAGAACCAAATCACATCACTGTACAACTATCACTTTCATCCACTGCCCAATCACAACTTTCCACCTTATCATATTGCTTATATTGATCATTGGCTCAGCACCTTCTACTTTCTTTCTGTTTCCTCTTAACATATCTCCAAATTCTAGCTCTGTGTGTCTGCTCAATTTTCTTAAGTCATATCAGTCAGGTTATGAAATATTTGTCTTTAAGTGGCTGGTTTACTTCACTCAATATGATGTCTTCAAGATTCAGCCATGTTATCCTGTGTGTTAATACTGCATTCCTTCTAAAAGCTGAATACTATTCCATTGTATGTTTATACCATGATTTGCTTATCCATTTCTCTGTTGATGGACACTTGGGTTGCTTCCAACCTTGGCAATAGTGAATAATGCCACTATGAACATTAGTGTGTGTAGCACTTTGATATTGTTTATGAATTCCAAAGATAGATATTGGATTATGCTTGTAAACTGGTCTGCTTCTCTGGCATATTAGATTATATTGGATTCAGTGGTTTCACTTTTCCTTGATTAAATAATGATTAAGGCTTTGATTGGGCCTCTTCAGTAGGATGCTGAGTCCCACCGTGGATGGGGACTCACAGAGAAACTGCAATGCAGAGAAGAGAGGTTGGAATTATGAGCTGGAGCCCAGGAAGTAAACACACAAGAGAGAGCAGAGCAGCTGAGGCTGGAGAGAATCCAGCCCTGGGGAGAGAGACAAAGCCTGGAGAGCCTGATAGTCTACAGCTGACTTTGTGGGGAGTAGAGAGCTGCTGAGCCAAGAGAGAAATGAATCCTGGGAGAGAGACAAAACTTATCTAAGCCTACAGCTGATATTGGAAGAAGCTGGGATCATGGAGCCTTAAGAGGAAGAGGAAAATGAAGACTGGATATTGGCAGTCATGTGGCTGCAACAGACTTTGGTGAGGGAAGTAACTTACAATTTATGGCCTGGTAACAGTAAGCTTCTACCTCAAATAAATACCCTTTATAAAAGCGAACCGATTTCTGGTATTTTGCATCAGCACCCTTTTGGCTGACTAATACAGTGTGCATATATCTGTTAGAGTCTCTGCTTTCAATTTTTCTGGGTATAAAGACAGTAGTGGGATTGTTGGACCATATCCAGATCTATAGTTAGCTTCCAAAGGAACCACCAAACTGTCCTCCAAATTGACTGTACCATTCTACATTCCCATGAGTAGTGGATAAGTGTTCCTTTTCCTCCACATTCTCTCCAACACTCGTGGTCCACTGTTTTGTTTTGTTTTTAATAGACACCAGTCTAATATGTGTAAGATGATATCTCACTGCAGTTTTGATTTGTAATTCCCTAACAGCTACTGATAATGAGAATCTTTTCATGTCCTTTTTAGTCATTTATATTTCTTCTTTGGTGAAATGTCTATAAAAGACCTTTTTAAAATGAGCTGTTTGTCTTTTTATTTTTGAGATGTCGGATTTCTTTTTATATGCTGGATATTAGGACCTTATCAGATAGATGATTGCCAAATATTTTCTCTCATTGAGTAGGCTGCCTTTTCACTTTCTCGACAAACTCTTCTGAAGCACAAAAGTTTTTAATTTTGAGAAGGTACCATTTATCTATTATTTTTTCATTGCACATGCTTTGGGTGTATAGCTTAAGAAACCATTTCCTACTACACAGTCTAGTAGATGCTTCCCTACCTTACTTCTAGGAGCTTTATGGTCTTGACTCCCCTATTTAGATCTTTGATCCATCTTGAGTTAATTTTTGTGTAGTGTGTGAGATGGTGATCCCCTCTCATTATTTTGGATACAGATATATAGATCTGCAAGCACCATTTGTTGAAGAGGCCATTATGTCCAAGCTGAGTTGACTTGGTGGCTTTTCCAAATACCAGTTGACCATACAAGTGAGATTCTGTATCAGAAACCTCAACTCTATTCCATTGGTCAATATATCTATCCTTGTGCCAATACTATGCAGTTTTGACCACTTTAACATTGTAGCATTCTTTAAAGTCAGGTAATGTGATTCCTCCAATTTTGTTTATCTTTTCAATATGTTTTGGGCAATTTTGGGCCCCTTTCTCTTCCAAATAAATTTCATAATTAGCATTTTTCACAGTAGAATAAAATGTTAGCTGTGGTTTTTTCATATATACCCTTTATCACATTAAGGATGTTTTTATCTATTCCTATCTTTTAAAGTGTTTTTCTCAAAAAAGGATGCTGTCCTTTGTCAAAAGCTTTTTCTGCATCAATAACTGTGATCGTGTGATTTTTTTCTTTCAATCTGTTAATGTGTATTACGTTAATTTATTTTTTATGTTGAAACATTCTTGCATACCAGGGATGAAACCCACTTGGTCATGGCATATAATTCATTTGATGTGTTGTTGAATATGATTAGCAAGTATTTTGTTGGATATTTTAGCATCCCTGTTCATTAGAGAGATTAGTATGTACTTTGCTTTTCTTATGGCATCTTCATGTGGCTTTGTTATTAGGGTGATGTTGCCATGATAGAATTTTTTAGGCCATGTTCCCATTACTTCTATGTAATTGAAGAGTTTACATAAGAATGGTGTTAGTTCTTTCTGGAATGATCTGGTCCAATGCTCTTCTTCATTGGGAAGTTTTTGATGACTAATTCAAATCTGTTACTTGTGATTGGCCTGTCAAGTTCATTAATTTCTTCTTTGTTCAATGTAGGCTGCTTGTGTGTTTCTAGAAATTTGTCCATTTCATCTAAATTATATATCTTGCTGGCATCCAATGTTTCAAAATCCTTGTATGATATTCTTATGTTATCCCCTATCTCATTTTCTATTTTGTGTAGTTTCATTTTCTCTCTCTTTTTTTTTTTTTTTGTTTAGCTAATGTTTTGTCAATTTTATTAATCTTCTCAGAGAACCACCTTTGGATTTGTTAATTTTTTCTAGTATTTTCTTAATCTCAATTTCATTAATTCTGTTCTAATCTTTTGTCCTTCTTTCTGCTTGTTTTAGGATTAATTTGTTGCTCTTTTCCCAGTCTCTCTAGGTGTGCAATTAGGTTGTTTATTTTATCTCCTTCTTTTTTTATAATACAGGCATTTGTGGCTATAAATTTCAGTCTCAGAACTGCTTTTGCTGCATCCCCTGGGCTTTGATATGTTGTGTTTTCATTTTCAATCATTTCAGAGTAATAACTAATTTTTTTTGCAATTTCCTCCTTGACCCACTGGTTTTGTAATGAGTGTGTTGTTTAACTTTCATATCTTTTTGTTTATTCTGGTTTTCTGCCCTTATTCATTTATAGCTTCATTCCATTGTGGCCTGAGAAATTACTTTGTATAATTTCAATCTTCCTGAATTCCTTGAGAGTTGTTCCATTGCTTAGCATGTGGTCTATCCTGGAGAATGATCCATGTGTACTTGAGTAGAATGTATATTCCACTCTAATTGGGCAAAATGTTCTGTATATGTCTATTAGGTCTAATCCTCTAACATTATTCAAGGACTCTGTTTACTTATTGACCCTCTGCTGAAATGCTCTATCTTATGGCAATAATTGTCTATTAAATTCCCCCACTATAAATGTAGAGCCATCTCTTTCTCCACTTAGGTCTTCCAATGTTTGCCTCACGTATTTTTTGGCACCCTAGTCAGATGCATAAATAATTATTATTGTTCTTTCCTCTAGTTGATTACCCCTTTTATGAATATATAGTGTCTTTTGTCTCTAACAAAAGTTTTTCATTTAAAGGCTATTTTGTCTGGTATTAGTATAGCTACTCTCTCCCCTTTTGGCATGTAAAAATCATCTTCTAACCATTTACTTGCAACCTTCTTGTGTCCCTGGGTCTAAGGTGAGGTTCTTACTTTGTAAACAGCATATAGATCAGTCATATTTCCTTATCCATTTTGCCAATCTGTGTCTATTGAATGAGGAGTTTAATTCATTAACATTCAGTGTAATTACTGTCAAGGCTTTAATTGCATTAGCCATATTTTCTTTAGGTTTATATATGTCATATTTTGCTTATATTTCTCTTTTTATCTTTTTAGTTATTCTTACTATTCCTTCCCCACACTCCTCCAACCCTCTTCCTCCTGTTATTTTTTTCCCTTTCAACTTGCACAAATCCTTTCAGTATTACTTGAAGAGCAGGTTTCTTATTGAAAACTCTCTTAATTTCTGTTTATCTGTAAATATTTTAAACTCTCCATCTTTTTGGAATGCCAGTGTTGCTGGATACAGAATGCTTGGATAACAGGATTTTTGTTTTATTTTTGTTGCTGATGTTGTTTTTTTGAACCTTAACTACATCACACCACTGACTTGTTGCCTCCATGATTTCTGATAAGAAATCAGGGCTTAATGTTATTGAACCCCTTGTTTGTGATGGATGTCTTTCCTCTTGCTGCTTTCACGATATTTAGTCTTCAGCATTGCACAATTTGATAAGTATGTGTCTTTGTGTATGCCTGCTAGGATTTATACTGATTGGTGTGCACTCTGCTTCCTGGACAAGTATGAACATGTCTTTCAAAAGAGTTAGGAAATGTTCAGCCTTCATTTCTCCCAATTCTGTTTCTGACTACTTTCCTTCTTTTCTCCTTTGGGATGCCTATACTGTGTATGTTCGTGTGTTTCATGTTGTCATTTTTTTCCCTGAGACCCAGCTGGATTTTTTCTATCATTTCACACTAATTAAACTTGCTACTATTAAAAAGTCAGAAACCTGTAAATGTTGTGGAGGAAGTGGAGAGATAGGAATGCTTATTCACTGATGGTGGGAATGTAGAATGGTATAGCCACTATGCAGGACTGGCAGTTCCTTACAAATTTGAAAATATTCTTGCCATGGGACCTGATAATACCATCTCTAGGTATAGACCCAGAAGAACTGAAAGCAGTGAAAAAAAGTAGACATCTGCACACTGTTGTTTATAGCAGCATTATTCATCATAGCTAAAATTTGGAAACAACCCTGGTGTTTATCAACTGATGAATGGATAAACAAGTTGTGGAGTACACACACAATGGAATATTATGAACCTGTAAGAAGTAATGAAGTTGTGAAACATATGACACCATGGATGAAACTGGAGGACATTACATTGAGTGGAGAAAGCCAGACACAAAAGGACAAATATTGTATTATTGCACCATAATGAGCTAAATATATTATGTGAAATTTAAATATATTATGTGAAGTATGAATATAGGTAAAACTGCATGTATAAGATCATTTTTCTTGAAGCTGAACAAATGTAGGTTAATACTACAAAATGTTAATATCTGACAAAAATACATTATACTAAGTGAAGGAGAACAGACACAGAGTACTACATATTACATGATTCCATTTATATAAAATGTATATAAAATAAATTTATAAAGATGAAATTAGATGAGTGGATATGTATGGCTGAAGGAGGAATGCTAAGGTTTGCGGGGTCTTTCTTTCTGGAGTAATGAAATTGTTCAAAAATTATGAGATGATACATGTACAATATTGTGATTATATTAAAAACCATTGATTATACACTTTCAATATATCATATGGTATGTGAATATATCTCAATTAAACTATATAATAAGCAAATACATAATTGTGAAAGAATAGACAAAAATAGCAGTTATGTACAGCAGGGGAAAGTCAAGAGACTGACATGTGAGTAAATGTCTTATTTGTTTCATCATTATTATTATTGAAATAATGTAAATGCTCTAATAATGACTGAAGTGTTGAATGCACAACTATGTCATTATACCAAATACTATTGATTATATATTTTGGATGAATTCTGTGCTTTATTAATATGTAACAATAAAAAATGTAAAAAAATAAAATAAAAACATTAGAGGCATATAACAGCTGATTTGAAATGTTAGGATAACGAATAAGTGAATTTAAACACAGAATATTTGAACTTGAAAAGATAGAACAGACAGATTAAGCAATACAAATATAATGAACACAGTTTCAGGGAATTGAATATCAACATGAAATGCACACACACATATGTGTTTTAAGGGTCCCAGAAGGAAAAGAGAATGGAAAAAGTGTAGAAAGAATGTTTGAGGAAATTCTGATTAAAAATTTCCCACCCTTATGAAAGACATGAATATCAATGTTCAAGAAGAATAACATACCCCAAATAGAAAAAATCCAAACAGACTTACTCTGAGACATCTGATATTCAGAATGTCAAAGGCCAAAGATAAGGAATGGATTTTCAGAGCAGTAAGAGAATAGCAATGCATTACTTACAAAAGAGTCTCAAAAAGTCTAACTGTTGATCTCTAATTAGAAACCATGAAGGTGAGAAGGTAGTGGTATGTTATATTTGAGGTATCAAAAGAGAAAAATAGCCAGCCAAGGATGTTTTATCTGGCAGAAGTATCCTTCAGAAATGAAGGCAATTTTAAATTCTTTCCTTACAAACAAAGCTGAGTGATTATGTTACCAAAAGACTGAATCTACAAGAAATATTATAGAGTATGTTAGAGTCTGAAAGAAAAAGACAATGGAGAGAGCACCTGAGAAGAGTGTAGAAATGAAGAACATAAGTAAGAAAAACGGAAATGGTTTAACGACAGTGAATAGTAATATATGACAACAGGAAGTCAAGGGATAAAATTGACAAAATAATATCTTTATAGTAGCAATTCTGAATGCTAATGGATTGAACTCACTAATTAAAAGGCATAAACTGTTTGGAATGTATAATAATAATGAGCTATCTATTTGTGGTCTACAAAAGACTCATCTTAGCTACAAAGACACAATCAGGCTGTTAGTGAAAGTTTTGGGAAAACCTATATCACAGTAGTAGCAGTAAATAAAGGTTGGGTGTAATGATACTAACATGGAATAAAATAGATTTTAAATGTAAAACTGCTATAAGAAATTAGGAAGTTTACTAAATTTTGATAAAAGAGACAATTCACATGGAAGAAATAATAATAAATATTTATGCATCTAACATAGATCACCCAAAATAAATGAGACACACACAAGCAAAACTGAAGGGGAGAAATAGATGTCTCTACAATCACAGTTGGAGACTTCAACACTCCACTTTCATGATTATATAGAACACCTGGACAAAAGATAAATAAGAAAACAGAGGGCTTGAATAATATGAAAAATGAACTAGAACATTACCTCCCAAAACAGCAGTATATACATTCTTCTCAAGAGCTCTTGGATATTTTTCAAGGATAGACCATTTTCAGGGGCATAAATCATAGTCAATAAGTTTTAAAAAACTGAAATTATACAAAACAATTTCTCTGATCATAATGGAATAAAGTAAGAAATTTAAAACAGGCAATAATTTAGAAAATTAAATACTTAGAGATCAAACAAAATAAACTTAAATAATCAATAAGTCAAAGAAGAAATTGCAAGAGAAATCAGTAAATTCCTCAATACAAATGACAATGGAAACACAAAATATCGAAAGTTTTGGCATACAGCAAAGGCAGTGCTGAGAGGGAATTTCATAGCCCTTCAGTGCTCATTAAAAAAGAAAAGCTAAAATGAAAGACCCAACTACACTTGCAGACTAACTAGAAAAAGAACAGCAAAACAATTCCAAAAGGTGCAGAAGGAAAGAAAAAATAAAGTCTAGAGTAGAAATAAATGAAATGGAGTATTAAAAAAACAAGCAAACAAACAAACAAAAACAAACAAACAAAAAATCAACAAATCTAAAAGCTGGTTCTTTGAAAAGATCAACAAAATCAATAAATGCATAGTTAGACTAACAAAAAAAAAAGAGAGAAGATGCAAGTAAATAAAATCAGAAATTAGGAGAACAATACCACTCACCCAGTAGAAATAAAAGACATCATAAACAGATACTATAAACAAATGTATGCCAAAAAACTAGACAACCTTGATGAAATAGAGAAATTTCTAGAAACACGTGAACCAATAACACTGATCATGGAAGAAACAGAAGACCTCAAAAAAAATCATAAGTAGAGAAATTGAAACAATCATCAAAAAACTCCCCAAAGAGTAACAGATGTAGTTCACTGGTTGAGCACTGGCTTCCCACATAAGAGGTCCCAGATTCAGTCTCTGACTCTGGGACCTAAAACAAAAATGCTCTTTTACAAAGTGTTAAGAATATGGTGATACATGGGAAAATTGCAACTGATGTAACTTATGGACAATAGCTAACAGCAATATTATAATATTTTGCAGCAATTGCAAGAAGGTATGTCAATACTGAAGGACAGCATTGGAAGGGTATAAAGGGGCATGGGATTTTTCCTTTTTGGAGTAATGAAAACATTCTAAAATTGAGATGATGACAGCACAATTCTGTGATGAAAATGAGGGTCATGGAGTGCACACTTTGACTGGCTTGTGCAAAGCATGGGACTAAATAACATAAGGAATCCAGAGGTAGATTATTCACTGTAGTTAACAGGACAAATATGAGAATGTTCTCAAATGAATGATAAGTATGTAATACTAATATAGGATATTAATATTTGGGTGGGTGGGGGGAAATGTAAGATATGGGCTGTAGTTAGTAGCAATATGTTGATGATGCTTTTCATAGTTTGTAACAAATGTTTCAAAACAATGCAAGATATTGGTGGTGAGGAAATGTATTGGTGCCTTATATGATGATTTGCATCGTTGTTTTGTTAATGTAAATATTTTACTATAAACTTTCTCATATATATTCATTTATGAATGATATATTTCAATAAAATTTTACTTTAAAAAATAAACTCGAAGTTCTTAGAAAATAATTAAAGCATAACAATAAAATAGAATTCACCATTTTGTAAATCCAATGTAATAATTCAGGAAAGGTTCATTGAGGTCATCACTTGGAATGTAGCTGGAGAATAGAATACATACATCTTACCAAATATCCTGCAGATCACCTTCTAGTTATAATGAAAAGAAACAAAAATATAACACAAAAATAAAAAGGAAGCATTGCAAAGGTGCAGAATGGTGGACACCACTTTAATCAAGTGATCAAAGCTAGCATCAATTATAGTGAAATAACCTGGCTCTGTGTCCTTAATGGGTTACAACATGTGGTACAAGATCACCTATGAATTATTCTTGGCAAAAATTGCAACCCCAATACAATGAAGCCTTCAGATTAAACTTTCAGATTATTAGAAACACAGGGCATAGAGATCCAAGTTCATGCCATGGGGAAACAGCTATACAAAATGGGGAACTACTTAAAGAAAACTGCAAGTCTTCTTTACAAGTCAATATCATTTTTAAAAAAAGAATAAGAAAAGCTGTGGAGTGTACTTGATTTCATAAAACCAAAAAGGAAATTTGAATATGGAATGTATTTAGATAACATTAGAGAATTATTGGTTTTTGATGTATTAGAATGTTTTTCTTTTTGAAATATACACATTAAAGTATTTAGGATGAAGTGTTTTGATGTCTGAAACTTACTTCAAATGTTTCAGCATAGGTAGATGGATAAACAGAAAGTTAAAGTAGATATGGCCATATGTTAACAATTGTTAAAGTTAGGAGGATTTACTTTATAGAGTCAAATTGGTGTGGTTTCAAGGTCTAGTTCATTTTCTTTCTGGATTTTGGAGAATTTGTGAACTTTTTAAAAGCTTTTTAAAGCTTCCATTTTCTCATCTATACAGTGAGGTTTATAATGGTATCTGTTTCATAGGATTGCTCTAAAATGAGATGAGCAAATGCAATACAGGTTTGTTATTTACTGTTCAGAATGTTGGAGCAAATTTCCCCATTAGAAATGAAGAAATAACTAACCTACTCATGTTGCTATTCATTACAACATGTTTTGAATGTTCATGTCACTAGTACAAACCAGAACATTTGATAATGTTTGATTTTCCAAAATTATGGAGGCAATGACTATTCATTGAGTCTCTATTATTTTCCAGAAACTAGGCACTAGGAAGATAGCCATGAAAACAAACAACAAAGAAAAAAATTCAGGCAATGGCCTTGCCTTCAAAGAGTTGATATTTTAGTTTGGGAAGACAGTAAACAAACAAATTGGTGGGTGCCATGCCTTGTAATGAAAAAATAAAGCAAGGTGAGGGGGTTAGGGAGAAGGGTCAGGGAAGGCCACTCAGATTAGGTAACTTTTGTGTTAAACCATATCTATAATTATAATATAAATACAAATGTATAAATAAAATTAAAATTTCAAAGTTTGGTGGCAGGAATACTGAAGTAAGACAGTCTAGTAAATCTTTCTAACACCAAGTCTGTATTTTATGTTCTAATTTTCTTACAAGTACTAGTAGGTTACCTGTGGATCACAGCACCTGGAAATG